>PVIY010043149.1:0-20515 GCA_004026745.1 Myrmecophaga tridactyla
TGGACTGTCCTGCACTTGGGGTGGGAGTGTGGGGCGGGGGCACCTGGAGCACAGGGAATGGGAGTGGGTGACAGGGTTCGTATGCATGGGGTGTGGGGTGAGTCGCCGGTCATGTGGCTGTGCTGGTGAGGGTAGTGTGCCCAAGGAATGTGGCCTGGTTTATTTCCTAGTCCCGTGTACCCATCCATACACTCCTGCGGGTTCTGTGGCTCTGTGCCTCCACACCAGGCTCCAGCTTTCTGCCTCTCAGTTCCTCGGCCTCTGCAACCAGGGCTGCCGCCTGTGGTGCAGAAGGCTCTCCCAGGTCAGCTGCACTCCCGAGTTGCTGCCTCAATTGTACTCCTGTCCCTTCTCTAACTTTTCCATGGAACAGGGCTAATCTCAAGCTGCTCTAGTCGGCCATCTTCCCGGAAGCCCCAGAAATTCAATTTTATGACTTTACTTCTTTCCAGCATATTGAAGTAATGTAATTTTTCAATACTGAGGTATAATATGTACCAATCAAATATGTAAACATACTGAGATTTGGAATTTTAAGCTTAAATCTTAATCACAATTTATAGTTACAAAACATACTTCAAGGTTTATGTTTAGTGTTGCCTGTTCTCATCAGATATACTTAGTAAACAATAAAATATTCAGAAACTGCCATCAAAAAGTCAAATCTCTCTCAGGAAGCTGCCTCAGGGAAGTTACCCCAAGAATGATGTATTTTTATTTAAATGTCAATTAATCCCTTTTGTAGACAACATCATGTTACTTACTTTATACAATCAGACAGAATTCCTGCTGCAAAAAGTCTACCAAAAATAATAGTAATGTTTTTCAACCAGGAAACCAATCAGACGTTATTGAAATACTGCAGTCAAGAAACAAGATAGCAATATTTGTTGAGTTCAGTAACTGTTAAGAAGGCCTGTATCTTCAAGGGGTTTATCATCTTGTGAGTCCTCAGCAAGCCCATCCGGGCACTGGAAGGTCTAGAAGAAATGTAAGATGTGGCCCTACCTTTACAAAGCAAACGGCCTGGTTGGGAAGAGCAAACCAAAGCATATGAGACTGTTAGGGAAAAATAATCTGAGCACTGTGAGACTTTCAGCTGTACTGGAAGGGACAATTGTTGTTGGTAAATTGTAAAAAGTAAGGCTAGAAACACAAGATGTGGGGCTGGAATATAGAACATCTTGAACATTTAATAGAGGTACTTTTTGGCAGTAGAGAACCACCGTGAGTTCTCGAGTAGGGAGTGACACAGTGAAATTGCACTTCAGGCAGTCCTTAATTATTTGTCCCCCACCTTTCTCTCTTTGGTAGCTAAGTAATAGTATAAATTACGAATCTAAAAACTTGTCATCTGATCTAACTAATGGACTGTGAAATGTAAGACAGCCTTGCTGCCTGCCTTCAAGTACTACATGATTTTTTATACCTCAGATTCATTTACAGATGGTGGAGCCAATGGCTCATGGGATTAAAGTCTAAATAAAACACCCTTAAGTGTTTTTAGACCTCCGACAGATAAGCTCTAATCTACCGAAGACAACTGCAATTAGCAATTGTAGCCAAAGACAGGAAACCTTCTTGTTTCTGTAACCAACCTGTCCTTAAAAAAGGTAGCTAGCCATATAGAACGTGTGTTAATTTCTGTAACTCCCATGCCATGACAGGCATCACTAACTGAACACAGAGCTCTTTCTTACTGGGTTCTGAAAGGTCTCACAATATTTCCCACAAGCTCTCCAGGAAGCTCCTGCCTCCAGTGAATCCTGGAGAATAAAACCTTTTGCTACCTGCATTGGCAGGTAACTTTGCCTAAAACAATGTTAACAAATCATCCATTTAGCTGTGTCCACTTACCAAATATATGCATTTTTTAAACCACAATATCTTTATGTCCCTTGGCTTGTCATCTCACACTAGCAGAGAGTCGGGTGGTCTTCAAAATTCCCTTAGCCCGAAATGCAGTCTGATGAGTGAAGGAGCGACTTGAGGCACCAGTGCTGGCGATCAACAGCCACCTTTCTGGAAGATTCTAGGACAGAGTCTGAGTGAACAAAGGCCCATCTTCTGTTGGTCTCCTGCTCTGCCAGGGTTTGTTCAATGTGGGAGATGCTGAAAATGGCCAAGAATTATTGTGCTTGCGATGTTCTGGAATCTCACCTCAGAGCCTCATCGGCATTACCTTGTGGAATCCTCACTGTAACTCTGTGATGTAGCTGCTAAGACCCCTATTTTGCAAATTAGAAAATTGAGGGTCAGAGAAATTAAGTCACTTTTCCAAGGTCACAGGACTATTAAACGGTAGAACCATGATTTGCACATAGGTCTGTTAGATTCTACTCCTAGTCTGTTCAGTGGAATTTTCTGCAGTCATGGAAATATTCTATATTTGCACTGCCCAATACCACAGCCGCTAGCCACATGTGGCTGTTAAGCACTTGAAATGTGGCTAATGAAACTGAGCAACTAAATTTTAAATTTGTTTAATTTACACTTAAATATAAGTAGCACTATGAGGATGTGCTGATTTGAAACTGTTGTGCATCCCAGAAAAGCCATGTTCTTTAATCCTCATTCAATACTGTCGGTGGGATTTTTTGATTAAGTTGTTTCCATGGAGATGACCCACTCAATTGTGGATGGTACCTTTTGATTAGGTGGTTTCCATAGAGCTGTGTCTCCACCCATTCAAGGCGGTGACTTACTGGGGCCCTTGAAGAGGGAACCACTTTGGAAAAAGCTTCAGAGACAACAGAGCCCACAGGAAACCCAGGAGTTTGGAGATGCAGAAGAAAAATGCCACCAGGGAAGCTGTTTGAAACAAGAAGCTAAAGACACCAATATACACGAACCATGTGCCTTCCCAGCTGACAGAGGTGTTCTGGGACCATCATCCTTTCTTGAGTCAAGATATCTTTCCCTGGATGCCTTAGAACTGTAAACTTGGAACTTAATGAATTCCCTTTTAAAGAGCAATTCCATTTCTGGTATATTGCATCCTGGCAGCATTTAGCAAACCAGTACAGTGGCTAGTAACTACTAAATTGGACAATACAGGGTGGTGCACCAGTGGCACAGTGGCAGAATTCTCGCCTGCTGTGCCAGAGACCTGGATTCGATTCCCGGAGCCCGTCCGTGCAAAGGAAAAAAGTAAACTGGACAGTACAGCACTAGACTGTGAAGTCCATGGGGGCAGGAATCCTCCGTTAGTTTTACTGACCACTGTTTCCTTAACATTGAGCACAGTAGCCCAGTACATATAAGATACACAATAAATATTTTTTGAGTGAATAAGTTGAAAACCTGTGCACATAATGTTTATAGAATTCTTATCTGGTCCCTAAAACTCACTGGAAAATGTACTTAGGTTCTTCATGCATTGAGACCCATTATCACTTCTGGGATAGTGTAATATAGTAGTAAAGATAATGTCAATTACCTACCACAGTTTATGAGGAACAAGTTATCAAAATAAACCAATTTGTGTACAGAAAAGGTAACCTGTATACCACTGACCAGTCAAAGATCAACCCCCCATTCTTCCTTTCATCTTTATTAGCAGGAGAAAATGAATTTTTACCCTTGATATAAAGAAGGCCAGTGAAATCAAGTCGCTTGTTCTGTTGCAAATGTAATGGAGAACCACCTCTCTTAGCAAATGTCTGTAAGTGCAGCAATACCAATCAATGGGTCCAAAAAGGAGTTAAAATGAAGTCTAAGTGTATGTGGATAACTCCAAAAGCATTCATTAAAAAAAGGAATCATGCAATCCACGGCCTTCCATAAAAATATTACATAAATAATTTTTACAGTTTTAATAAAATATTTTTATAGCTTACTAAGATAAAGTAAGGTCCATGTTATTTTAAGCTGATCCTTGGCGTTGGCCAACATACTGCAAGAAACTTTATCAAATGTTTCTAAAGCAAAAGGAAGGTCTCCTGATACCTTTATTTTTGAACACATTTCCATTGTAACAGTGATTCCCAAACTTTAATGGGCATAAAAAATACCTAAGAAGCTTGCTAGAAATACAGAACCCCAGTCATCACTCACAGAGATTCTGATCCAGGACATCCTGGGAGGGGCCTGGGAATCTGCTTTAAGATACCCATATAATTTTCTATACACTGGACTTATTAAGGAACTCTGTGAAGGAAGCAGGGAAAATGCTTACTTTATGGGATGTTTCCTTTCCTAGAAACCATGCAGAATGGACATACTGGGTCCTGGCCTATTTTGAGGGCTGCTTGCCCACCACCACCATTTTGTGATTTGGGGTCATTGATCCTTTATCCCTGGTTCTAGAGGTGAGCACTTAATTGCTAATCAGTTTGAACCTATACCCTTTGCTAACATGCCCCACACTGGTCCTTTCAGGGTGAAATCCAGGATTACTGTTTGATTGGGGAAAGGACATGCTTTCCCTCCCTCTCTCTTTGGACATAGATGAGAAAGAGTGTAGTCCTAGGAGCTGTTGGCTGCCGTCTTGTACGATGTGGGAAACCAGTCTCAGGATTAAACAACATCGGGGCAAAAGGCAGAGCAGAGAGACAGACGGTTACTTAGCAGTGCTGTCAAGGTAATTAAAGCACTCTTGAAACCTGTTACCTCTAGGTGTCTGAGTTTCGTAAATCAGCATATTCTCCCATCGTTTTGAGCGGTTTACGTTTTCTGATACTTGGGCCATAAAAGCATTTAATGGATAGAGGCTGCCTTTTTAGATTTTCTGCATCCATTTTTCTTTCTTAGCTTTGATCTCTGTCTCCAAAATCTTGTTTTGCCGCTCCTTTTTGCAGTGCCCCTTCATCACTGTGTAAGGGCATCAATACATGTTAAGTTCTCAGCAGTCATCACAACCACACAATGCTTCGAAGTCCCCTGCTTTTCCTTGTCTTCAGCTGCCGTGTTCTCTTCTCACTGGACCTGAGCCATCAGCCATATAAGTAGTTCATCTCCTGGTGAAAGAGAGCTGTGACAGAACCCTTAAAAGATTGCATGAAGTCTATTTTTCCACAAGGAACTGCCTTTCCAGAGGTCTGATGAATGCAGCAGCTCCCTCAGAGCATTTGGTGCACTTACACTCGCGCTGCTCTAGATTCTTAGGTGCATTTCAACAGCATTTGGTTTTCTTCACCCTTCAGTTCTTTCATGCAATTTCTTTTCATATTTTCTCTCATCACAATATAAAAAGATGAAGATGCAGAAGAAACCACAGTGGACATACAACAGAAGTCAGACGTCCCCTTGCAGGGGCCTCGGGGGCAGCTGAGTAGACAAGCCCACCAAAGAAAAACCGTGGCCCCCAGTCCTTCTCTGCAAGAGGCAGCAATTGTGGGTTCTGTGCTCTGAAGACAGATATCTGAAAACCTACCCTCTTTTTTCCCCTTCACTTAAGGAGATAAGAGCAAATGAAATTAAAAGGTCAACAGTAGAAATTGAATTCATGTGGCCTGCAAAGTAGAAGTAAAAAAAAGCCAAAGGGAATTTCAAGCCATATTTTCACAGCTTGGGGACTATAGATGGAAGAACCTTTACTTGAAGCTTCCTAAGTACTTCATGGGCCAAAGTGGGATTGAAACAACTTAGGCCTATAGAATATTCTCATGAATCTCTTGTTTCTACAGGAAAAACCAAGGAAATCAAGAGTTCCTTGAGAGAAATGTTATCACCGTACTTACTTGTTTATCTGTTTATTTAGTTGTTGCTGTCTGCTTTGCCACTTATGTAATGTTAACATTCTTTTAAAATGGGCAGATGGGTTGCATTCAAGGCCTGACAGTGCCTCTTTGTTAGTGGTACAAATGGCTTCAGAGGTATTTAATTACCATTAATAGTCAGCCGTTTGCTCCTGGTGGTGACATTCGGACCGTGAGCGGGCAGCACCCTTTGTGTCCGGTGAGTTCATAGAAAGTTAAACCTACTTTTGACAACAGACTCAAGCTTAGCTACCATTAACCCCTCTTCAGTTACTGGATGATGTGTTTGAACAGTATGAATGATTAATGAAGCCTAAATAGTCCAGTTTCCATCTTAAAACCCTTTGGTTACCCGTCGGAGAGCTGGGGGGCTGGCAAGGTGTGTTCAGCTTAAGCACATGCTCATGTCACCCAGAGCGTCTACTCTGAAAATAAAACAACACATTACTCTGCCGAGAGTAGTTTTCAAGAGATGTAATAAATTAGAGAAACTCATCTTGATGCTGTTTGCCTTTCACAAACCAATACCAAGGACTGTGATTTCTGCCAGCTTGACACCTGAAAAGCGAACTTTGCTCACATGTCTAAACTAAGTGCGTAATTGCTTTCTCTCAAAGAAACCAAGATAAAATGTTGTCAAACAGTAGCATCCCATTACAAAGCTCCTGAATGTAGCCTCTGAATTCTCCTGCAGAAAATTCTCAGATTGTTCTCAGGGAAAGGGCAACATATCATCCATTAAGCTGAGAAAACCACTCATGTGGGGTAACTTGTTAGAGATAGGTAGATGTGGAAAAATGCTCAGGGTATTTGCTGCTCTATCTGTAAGTGGTATCCCAGCAGTTAACTCCTCTGGGGACATCTTTTTACCAAAGACATTTTGGGAGAGGGCAGGCAAAGCTGCGAGCTAGAAGGAGTCAGAGATTGAAAATGGGTGCACAGGACCCAAATGATGTGAGCCGACTCCTAGAAAGGGAAACACGTACAAGAAAGGATGTAGGAAACACAGTCTGGGAACATGGTTGAAGCAGCCCTGGGGGACTGTCTTAAGAAATCTACCTCAGTTCATTCTGGAATTTCAGCTACATAATCTTCGTAGCATTTAGCAGGGATTCCTTTGGCCATGCCTTACATTTCCTGACTTTTTGGCCTCTAGGCATCATTATAATATACCTGACCACCTAACCCGCACAGAACTTGAAATCCATAGTAAGTTACATGGATATGTTTATCCAACAGCCTTTGTGGAAAACCTGTTAGTTTCTGTTTGATGGCCTTTTTGGTGTATGCCCAAATGGCGTGCCGCAGTGTTTTTGTTTTAATTAATTATATTCCACTTATTTTTGTAATATGCCTTGGCTGCTGTTTCTACAATATGTATGACAGCCATGACATTTCCTTCCAGAGAGAACAAAGCGCACTTTTACAACCAGTATCTGAGCTAGTGTTTTCCAAAGAGAGTCCACAGGCCCATTTCATTAATTTCTTGATTCCATAAACATTTTATTAAGCCTTTGTTACATACCAGAAAAGGTGCCAGGCATGTTTCAGACCCAGCCTGTGTCCTCAAGGGCCTCACAGTCCATTTGGAGAGAGGCAAATAAAGAGAACAGTGATACAGAGGCTGGCACGGGTGCTCTGGGAGTGGAGAAGGACCCTGGACAGGCCCAGGATGGAGGAGGCTTTCCAGAGCTGGGTGGGCGACCTTGCCCACCTCCAGCAGTGGGTCATGTTTCCTGGGCTCAGCCTCGCCTCCCTGAGGTCCCCGGCCTCCACGGGAATCGGCATCGGTGACCAGCACCCCCAGTCCTGGCAACTGGCACCCCAGTCCTGGCGACCAGCACCCCCAGTCCTGCCCTGCTCTTTTGTCACATTAACTTCTCACACCACGTGGTTCTCTGGTGCAAACTAGCAATGGTTGCATGAGTAGTATAAACAAAATGCAAAAAAATGGAAAAAAAAATCTGGAAAGTGAAAAGTGAAGTTGAAAGGAAAGCAACAGCCCCAAGGTGAGTTAAATCATCTCTCCAGAGGGGAGCAAAGTCATGACATCCATGATGCTGACCCGGCTGAGGACGTGCAGGCAGTGTCCAGGAAAGCATGCTGTATGCTATATGGGTATATGGCCGATTAGAAAGAGGGTGGGGCAGAAAAGCAAATCCTATAAACAAGCTGTGCCTAGCCTCCATGTGGGAAATTTCACCCTGGAGTGGATCTGTAAGGCTGGAATAACTCACGTGGGGAGCCCGAAGGAGAAATTCCCTGGGGCCAACCCTCCTAAGCCTGGTTTGGAAGCAGCAGCTAAAAGGGACATGGAGGTACACCCTGGCCTCATCCTGGTCTCCAGTCATGCCCCACCCAGGCCATTGCAGCTGCGAAGCCTCCCCCTGCCCTCAGCATGCTTAGGGAAGGGGACGGCCCATTGCCCCGCTAACTAACCACACCACGCAGCCCTCTCTGGCTTCTTGCTGAATTGCTGAGCTGACGGAAGCAGGCCACCTTGCTTCTGGCTTCTCCCAGGGTCATGCAACTCCAGTGACAAGCCTCGGCAGAAGCCGGTGGGAGTTCCTCAAGTCCAGGGGTGAGGTGAACATGGACAAGGGGCCGTAGCAAATGGCAACAGAGCGAGGAGCAAGGCTCCACTGAGGATCAATGGCAGGTAGGACAGCGGGGCCACCCAGGAAGCAGAAGAGGCACATCCATCCTAGCACACTGATCACCTCTCATTGGACAATTTTGCTTTGGGTAGAAGCCTTTGTCTCAGGAGCTTTTCCCATTAGAGTGTTCAATATTCGCTCTTAAAATAATTGATAACCTCATCAACAGAAGAAATCCCTTTTTAAAATCAAAGAATGCATAAGTTTAGAAGGAAAAGTTTACCTAATGCCATCCACTTTATTGAACCAGATTCTGAGAAGGAAAAAGTTCTGGCAGGACACAAATGAGTGGGTTATGAATGGGAAAGGGTCAGTGCTCAAAAACCCTATAGGAGAGGCAGGGTGAGCCCAAGGAAAGACGTGTCCCCCTGGGGGGGAAGCAGAGGGAGGGCTGCGGCAGGTGGGACTTTCACCTCCATATGCCCAGGCAGAACGACAACTGGGTTCAACTCCATCTCTTCCGAGTGCATGACTTTCAGAAGACCATTTGTCCTTTTCTAGGCCTCAATTTCCACATCTGCACAATGGAAAGAGGTAGAAAATATCTACATCGTAGGATTGTGAGACAACTAAAATGATCCACATCAAGTGTTCGGACAGTGATTGGTGTTATCTAAGTGTTCAGAAAGTAAGTTAATGCTAACTCCGAACTTCAGGACGCCCCTTGGGACTAGTAGATGGGGAAGCTGAAGGTAAGAAGGTCTGAATTAATCAACACAAGTATACAGCCACTCAATGACAGAGTTAGGATTTGCACCCAAGTCTAAATGACTATGTATCCTCTATTCTCTTCTATTAACTCCATGCTACATTCACTGATCTTTTCAGTTGGTGTTGTTGCTTTATTTATATGGAAATGTGTGTTTACTTTCACACATACTCGTATTTCCTGGTTATTCTGCTTTGGTCTATAATGATGAGGCTCTACAATGTTGGGCGATTCTAATGTCTCTAATTTCTTTCTGTGAGCATCTCAGAACATCTCAGTACCAGGGAAGGAAACACCCACTTAAAGAAGCAGCAACAGCTTGGACAAGTCATGTCAATCACAAGGGGCCCCACAAGACTGGGGATCCGGCTGGTTCTTAGGGAACCTGGTCTAAATAATGGTGAATTTATTTTCCCCATGACCTGAGCAATGCACACAGACCATGGAATGGGCAGGCATTAAGGGAGGGCAGGACATGCGTCCAGTTTGCTTCACTCCTCTCTGCAAGGTTTAGAAATCTAAATGGCCAGTTCCTTCTGTGCAGAGGACTAAGGGACCACAGGGACTATTTCATCTGTACCTACCCCCACAAAGGTCTCCCTCTGCGCTCCGTCCCTTACGCTTCTCAGAGGGGAAGTGTCATTCCAGGTGAAACACAGCAGGGATTAAGCCTTTGGCCTAACACGGTCATATAAACATGCTTGTTACCTTCCTATTCTCTGTCCTTTGCTGTTTTCCTTGCGAAACTGAGATACGTGTTTCATCACGTGCCTTGGACAATGTCAGTTTGCCTATAAATGCTCTCAGGTGTTCTATTTTGTTCTGGATTCAATCAGTTTTCTTGAAAGGATGTGAAATCTGTATCTAGTAAAATGCTTTGGCCTGCAAAACTGAAAGTGGTATAATCAAAAAGGAAATTGAAGAACCAGTTCTCTCCATCTTTCCTCCTTCTCCATGTCAGCAGGACAGTTATATTCCTCTTGATGACAGGTGCCAGCAGTGTCCCCAAGTCCAGGAGAATGCCTCCCTTCTTCAAGCACCTTTCCAGGAGTAGAACCCCTCACAGCAGATTTCTTAGGTCTCTTTGGCAGGATTTGGGTCAGCTATCCAGCCTGAAACCAGTCGCCAGCATAAGAGGTCACTGGACTGATCAAGATTCACTCGCTGAGACCGGTATGAAGCCCAGTCTCCACTGAAACACAAAGCTGCCAGATGCCGGAAGAAAACTGGGATTCTGTGAACAAAGAAGGATGGAAATGGATGTTGGGCAGGAAACTGACAGTGTCTGTTGTAATATTTAAAGTCGACAGATCTGAGTTTGAATTCAGGCTCATCATTCACACACCAGGCCAATTTTACCTCTTGAAATTATAGTATCCTCATTTGTAACGTGAAGTTAAAAATATCTACCACAAGGGGTGGTCAGTGAGGATGAAACCAGGCAATGTTTGTGAGGCACAGCACAGACATGGCACATAACACTTACTTAATACCTGTTGGTATCTTCTCCTCCCTTTTTCCATGCCTTTTGGAGAGGTTCCATTGTATGTGTTTTCCACTAGAAATAGAGGACTTTTTGTCTTTTCATGTCCATGTGGTCTGTCACTCATTTTCCTGTCTTTCTTGTGCTTTCTGGTTTCACAACACTGTTGGTAATGCTTTTCGGAAAGTAAGTATTCCTTGTTTTTAATGCTACTATCAGAATAGTTGATGTGCAGTGTAAAATGATATTCGTCCAAAGTTCACGCCTGTTGTTGTATTTGACCCTGATAATGTGGTCCATCAGGGATGCTCCAATTAAAGGTAATGAACCAATTTATTTCCTTGTAATCTGTTATGTTAAATAAGTAAGATCCTTCCGTGCACTCTGCCCAGTGAATTTACCCACACGTTAATCTTGGTCAATTGCCAGTAAGCGTTTAATGAATGCTTTTATTAGCATGTTTTAGAATGCTTGTGTACTCTATTTATGCTTTGTAGAGATACTTAAGAAAGGAAAAGTAAGCTATGTTGTTGCTAGGAATGTTCGCTGCTGCCCTGAAAAAGACACAAGTATTCTGTTTGCATAATAGAATACAAAAAGGGCTAATGAGGACAAGGTGGTTTAGATTATTATTTAAAAAACCCAGTTATTTAGAAAAATCTAAGACATCTCTAACATATATGAGTTGTAACCGCTCCTAGGTAAATGCTAGAAAATAATATTTATTCTGCATTAGGGCAAAACAATTTTGTTGGTCTCTTTTTACTTCGCCTACTGTTTCCAAACAGTTTTTTTGATATCCAAAGAGAACATTCACGAGCTCTTCACCCATCAGTCATTCCTTCAGCACCTGGTCATGGTATGCCCATGCCAGGAGAGGACAAAAGTCGGAGAAGATGTGGTCTGGCTCTTCAGGCCAGGCAGGGAGACAGGACACTCAGCTCATGTTGTACAAGCCCGTGATGTGGGCCGAGGGACAGTCAGAAAGGCCTCTGGCACTGGTGGCTAAGGCTTGGCCGGTGGCTGTGGCTCACTGGTCACCTGCAGTAGGCCTCAGTTTCCCTCGGTTATAGGGAGCCAAGTGTCTAAAGGGAGTCAGAGTCTAAAATTCTGTGATTGTCAAAATGGTTCAAAAATCCTTAAAAGCTACAGTCAGCAGAGTTTAGCCAGGATCAGTATACCTGAAGGATGGAGAAGATGGGGACACGTGGACAGAATCTGAGAAGGGGAGGAGAACACTTCAGGGCAGCAGGAATTAGATGGAGCAAGAAATGGTTCTGGGGTCACCAATATCATCCCAGCTGGAGGGAGAAAATGGGAAATCCAACTGAACAATAAGGACAGAACAAGGTCCCATAAAATCTAGGCTGAGCATGTTGGGGTGGTTAGCGCACAGGAGGCTTCTACTTCTTACCACCCTTTGCTCTTCCACCCACTTTCTCTTCCTTCTCTTCTTTCTTTTCCACTGCCTCCTCTTCCTTATCCTTGTATTTTCTCTCCTCCTCTCCTTGTCTTCCTCTCCCTATTCTCTTCCTCCTCCACAGTCCTGCACTAGTGTTTATAGTTTACAAAACACTTTCACCTACACGATAGTTTATATTCGGAAAATAATGCATGCATCCACAGACCACTCAGAATGAAAACTCTGGAGTGAGAGCACCTGGGTTGGAAGCTCTGGTTATGCCACCTAGTTTTTAAATTTTTGAGAGGAACAATCCACTCCCTACTTTCAAAATTCTTACTTCTTGATGTCTACAGGTTCAAGCTCATTCGCTCACCCATCCATTCATTTACTTACTGAGCCCTCCTGCACGCAGGTGGCTTTTTTTCCATTTCCTTTCTCTGTCTCTCCAGCTCCTCCCCTTCTTCCTGTTCCTTAAATATGAGCACGTCACATGGACATCTCCTCCTGGGCACACTTCACTCCTCAGACTCACCGCTTTCCTGTGGGTGAGCTCATTTGCTCTATTAGGGCCTTAATTACACTCTCATTTCTAAACTTCCTGAAACCATCCCTGGTTGCTAAGACACCCCAAGTTCCATACCCACATACCCAGCTGCCTATTGAACTTCCCCACTTACATATCCCACAAATTAATATGTTTAAAAGGAAACATAATATCTTCTCCCCTAGACCTGTCCCCCCACCATATGATCCTGATCTTGTCGTATGTTTAAATATTCTCTTGGAAATTCAAGTTGTAAAACTTACGGTCAATCTCTTCTCTCCCCAGCCTCTCAGTCAGCAACATGTCCTGCAGCCCTGAAGGTATCCAGCACGTACTCCTGTCCCTCTGACCCACTCCCTCATCTCTGGTTACCCTCCACGTGGACGACAGAGCTCAGTCCTTTCAAAGGAAGTGCTCATGCTCTCTTGTGTTCAAAACAAGGCAAAACAACATATGCAAGAAAAAAAAAAAGACCCCAAATTTCTATTCCTTTTCCCCTGCCTTTACGATCATCCAAAGTTCCTAGTTTAGTCTACACAGTCTTTCACAATTTCACCAAAACCCACCTCTCTAGTTTCATGTCTTACTACTTCCTCTTCTGTACTCCACACTCTGCCTCAATGACCTTCTCCTCACTGATCCCCCAAAATGCCAAGCACTTTTAGGACATACGCATTTGTTCACACATTCCTGCTATCTTCTCCAGACCATTTTCTGCCTATGTGTCTCTGCTGATTTTCAAATTACCCAGTCTTCTCTGACTTCCCTGGCAGATGTAGTTGTTTCTGCATGGCTGTGTGTAGTGTCTTCATATCAGTATTTTCAAATATCTCATTTTATTATGAGTCATCTATAACATCTATCTCCCTGTCTAGACTGGGAACTCTGAGCATCAGGGCAATGTCTCAATCATCTCTGTATCCACAATTCTCTGAATAGAGCTTGGCACACAGCAAGTGCTCATTGGATGTTTGTTGAATGAATAGTGAATGAATTCTCTTGCTTTTAGTCAAGTCAGGATTTATAGCATAAAAGGCATACATCTCAAGCTAGCTGAAGAAAATTGTTGGCGCATAGGACTGATAAATCCAGTGACGGAAGTGGGCTCAGATACCACAAGGGACTCAAAGGCTGTCATTAGTTCTCTCTCTTTTCCATGCACACATGCTTTCACTCACTCTTCTATGCCATCTCTTGACTTTGCTTATTTCTTTCTTTTGATTATTAGACTCCTTCTCTTCTGCAGCTGATGAACATCTTCTGCCATCTGGCAGAAAGGCCAGATAGCTTCAGGACTCCATCTTCACACCATAGTGACCCCAAGGGGAAAAAGTGAGCTTATTTTCCCAGAATGTATCTGCATATTCCAGAAAAGCATTCCAACTGGCCATTCAATGTCACCAGGATAAGAGGATACTTTGGCCAGACCTGGAACTCTTCCTCACTGCTTTTAGAGTTGGGGGGCTCTTTGATTAGCAAGCCCACAGGACATATGCGATGGGGGCAGGTGGTTCCTCACAGGGCATTTCTATGCTTTTATAAAGGGAAAATAATGCTGCAAGGGCAAAAGGAATAGGTTTTCCCCACACCCTGGAGTTTCTGGAAATATTTAAGCTGCAATTCAGCACTCTGAAGGCTCAAAATGTATTTATTTTTAAAAATATAGGAACTGAAATATTTGCTAAATAGATTATTAAAGCAGAAAAATAAAACATTGGAAAGACTTTTTGCTTTTGCCTTTGTGTTTGTTTTTCAGAGATTGTACATTCTAATTCATACCTTTATTTTGGAAGAATCTCAAACATAAGTGCCAAAACTGAGAGAATTTTTCCTGAATTTTATTTGGTTCATCAGAAACTAAGCAGATCCAGGAATTTCACATGGGGTCTTAATCACTTTGATTTTCAGGCTTGTTTTCAGATATGGGATGTTGTTGTAAACACCTGAAATCTGAGCTGCCTCCTAGTTCTCTCTCAGACATGGCCATTTAAAATCTCATCTTCAAGTGCTGGTTCTCAGCTCCATCCTGCTCTCCCGCTGCCTGGTGGCTCTTCTCCTTGAATATTTTTGGCAGAAGAGCCCAGGGTCTGAATGCCAAGACTCAGGTTCTTGCCTTCCCAAGGTTGTGCCTAGAAGAGACCTGATTTGGAACAGAACCACGAGTTCCATTTGGCATCACTCAATCAACCTTAGCAGCAGAGGCCAGGGATGTTTTTCCCTGAAAATCAGGGCTTTTGTCAAGCCACAGAGCCTAAGTGAGTCCTTTTGGGATGCATTAGCAACATATGTGACCTGGAAACCAGCCCCAGGTAGATAACGATCAAATGACCCGTTTTCACTGTTCCCCAAAGCCCGGCTTGTTGCTTCCTGGTCGCTCCCGTCACTCCTTGACAATGGATCACGTGTTGAGCTGATGGGTTGCTTCAGGTTGTTCCTGACCCACTGTTTATCATCCCCCCAGCTGAGACCCCAGGTCTCCATGTCCTGCACAGTGGTAGGCATGTCCCTCAGGGAAGAGCATGGAAAGGAATGAGATCTTCTCACTCCTCTCCATGTTATCACCCCGTGAGACAGCTGAAGAGTAAAAGGGTCTAGGGAACTTATCCTGTGTCTCTTCATTATTTCGGAACTCCTGAAAGTAGCTAATATGGTTCAATATTAATCCATGCACTGGAAAGTTCTTTGGACCCCTGCCACACCATTGGGGTGTTTTCACTTTGACAGCTTGACCTCCTAATGTCAGCAGAGCTCGCATGCTAACCTAGGATTGCTAGAAAGACTGCCTTTGAAGTCATCGGTGAAGGTACCCATCGTCCTTGCAGTGTTGCTGGTTGAGTGGTATCTGCTCTAAGGACTCCCTTTAGAGTCTAAGCGAGTTGTCTTAGATTTCTGAAATATGGCCTGAGCTCTCTCAAGTATCAGTAGGTAGCCACTGGCTGGTCCACTGTGCAGATATATAAAATACATGTGGTTATATTTCAGTGAGCCAATATATAGGCAGTATTTATTTTCAGAATTTTCATTAATTATGTCTTATCAGTTCCTTTTTCAAGAATACAGCAACGAAATTCTTCCATTTAGACATCCTCAGATTGGTCCATTTTACATTAAATTTGACCTTTTTGATATATAAGCTTTTGAAAATAATTAGAATTCACACAGAATTTTTTGTAATCTGAGTTTTTAAAATTATAGTATATGATTATAATATACTATAAGAAACTGTCAAGTGGATAACCTTCTTGCTCTGAAATATTTTTGCTATAAACAAGTCTATCCTTTAATGCAACATTTGTCAGTGCATGTATTCAAAGAAACACTCCCAAGGCATATGCTCAGAAGTTAGGAAATAATTATATTTCTAAACATAATCTGTTCTAATCATCCTAGTTTGTTTTGCTTAAAAATAACCTGGGGCTTTGTAAGACAGGCACAATTATCTTTGATCTCAGCTCTGAGGTATCATCCTTCAAGTAAATGATTTAGGGAAGAAACCAAATAAACTCATAGGTTGACTTTTCTTTTTCTTTCCTTGAAAATCCTCAGCCTAATTACAAATAAATAGACTAACAAGGTCCTGCTGAAATTTAGCCTCGAGCTCTTTAAAGCAAGATAAGCTGAAAAGCACTGAATTCTTATTACTATTTGACAACACAACTGTGCAGCTTTAATATGCAATGATGTTTCATGGTATAGACAAGGCTCAGTTCAGTTCAAGAAACTTTCATGGGACACTTAAAATATGTTGAGAACTCTGCTGAGTTTTGAGGGATCAGGGTGAGGACAACAGGTGCTTGACTTATAGAGCGTACTATCTGGGGGGAGATAGGAAGTAAATAAGCCATGCCAATGCAATGAATTAACCATGTCCAACTTGGTGTGTGGACACAGAAGAGGTGGGGGTGATGACCCGTTCTATGGGAAGCTTCTGGAATATATGATGCCCAAGCCACATCTTGAAGCATTAAGCATTTGGTAGGTGGGGAAGATGATAGAAGCAAAAGGAGTAACAAAGACCTGGTCTTTGGTGGTGGCAGCTCATAAAATCTCACGGATCGAGTGGGGCAAGGAATAAGGACAATGTGTGTCAAGTCCCAAGGGAGCTGGTGCCACAGCTAAGTAGGAGCTTCGCTTTGATCACAGTGAGATCTAGTCTCTGGCTGGGCCCTAGCATTCCAAGATGGTACAGCCTTGGGGCCAAGTCTAAATGAAACTGTTGAATGTCCCTTGAGAACCCTTTGTAATGCCTCCCTTAACAGTCAGCATCCTAGTCTTTCCCACCTGTCAGCCATTCTTGCTGCCATCCTGTCTAAGGAAAGCGCATCGAACACCTGTCATGTTTCAGTACTGCAGAGGCAAATGATAAATGATTGGATCCTGACCTCAAGGAACTCACAATCGAGTATTTATCTCCAGTCCCATCTCCCGAGGACTGTGTGGGCACTGCAGGGTGGCAGTGCGCCAGAGTGACAAACAAAGCCATGCTGTGTGAAGTGGGGGAGACTCCTTCTCAGCCCTCCTTCCTTTTCCGAGTAACATATACCCATTGTTCCACTGGCCTTCCTGCAGGCACTGTCCCTGTCTTCTGTCTAATAAGGAAATAAAAATGTCAAATTATTAATCAGATGTTTTCATAGTAGCATTTCTTTTGATGCTTTCAGGGTTTAAAAAAAAATCTTCACCTTGGTTGATTTGATGCTAAGGTAGAATAAGGAAGAGAGTTATACAAAATATATAAGCTTTTGTTAAAATGAAGACTGCTTTTCCTTAGGCATTTTAGGCCAGCTTGAGGAGAATGGCATTGGCACAAAAAAAGTGGGGATACAGTTTATGCATAAGATGCAGCATCACTGATGAACAATCATTGAGTGTGGTGGGGGAGATGCTGAGAAGTGGTGTCTCTCTCAGTGCAGCTGACCATCTCACGGGAGACAAGTAAACCTGAGGACAGGAACATGGCAGGTTAGGGAGGGAAGAGAAAACACTGTGCTGACAGCAACGTGAGAAGGCCTTGGGGACGAAAGGGTTTTAGGTTTTACATCTACAACTGAGAGCAGTGGATAGCATAAGAGACATAGTAGGATTAGTAGGATATAATGTTGCCAAGAGAGTATAGGATTAATAAGATACAGTGTTTCCAAGAGAATGGGTGAAGCCCTAGATCTTTCAGGAGCTGGCTGAGGCAGAGGACATGGTAACTCCATGATGGGGAAAGGCTGCCTGCGTGGCTCTCCCCAGAACAGCCTGTTCTGCATCTCTGAATGAGCACTGGGGCTTCTGGCTTGTGCTCCGTGGGTCGCTCCTAGCCATGCCCATGGCCTGGACAGAGGGGCCAGGACTGGTGCTTCAGTTTCCGGTCCTGGAGGCTGCTGTCTAGGCCCTGAAACCACTCTGGTTCAACTCAGGCCCTGCAAACCCACAGTGGCTAGTGTTAGGGTAGCTGCGTAATGAATACACACAAGCTGGGAAAATGCTGAAAGAGAAAGGGGGTCGACTGATGTCAGCCCTGCAGTGACAGCAGTGTTCTAGGGGACTGCCTTGGCTGGGCAC
Source organism: Myrmecophaga tridactyla (assembly GCA_004026745.1). Classification (NCBI taxonomy): domain Eukaryota; kingdom Metazoa; phylum Chordata; class Mammalia; order Pilosa; family Myrmecophagidae; genus Myrmecophaga; species Myrmecophaga tridactyla. The sequence goes on from PVIY010043149.1 coordinate 18,048, forward strand.
AGCCTCGGGACCATTTCCCTAATGCAGGCTGTGCTCACTGCCGGCCGCAGGGCAGATGGGCTTTGGTGTATTTCCATCAGACACCTGTACTAATTAGCGAACTCTGGGAGGCTTAAGGTAATGACCTGTAAACCCGAAGGAAGGAAGCCAAACTGTCCAACTCGAGAGAACCCAAAGAGAGAGGAATCCTGAAATAAACAAATCCCAGCTGCAGCACATCCCAGAGCCCCATCCTTCGAGCGGCCCCAGGGAGAGGCACCCAACTATAAGCCCCACCTGTGGGGACATGGGGGTGGGGACTCCTCAATCTTTGGCCTGCTGAGTGCCTCCTTTGCTCTCTGTCAAATTGGCAATCACATGAGCCTTTCCCAGGCATCCTGCTTAGTTTATTCCAGTGATGGCTGCCTGTCTCTTTTGGGGAGGCCCCAAAGTAAATTTCACATGTCCCATTAGCCTTGAGTCAAGTCCGACAACCCCAAATACATTCTCCAAATTTGATGAAAATCTTCCTAGCTCTTTTCATCTAATGGGATGAGCAATGAACAGATTGGGATTTAATGCAGTTTATAGAGACTATTTGAAAGCAAGAAAAAAAATAGACTCTTCCCCCAAGATCATTAAGTTGTGAAGATAGCTTTTGCTTTGGGGGCAGAGTTTTAGTATTAAAAAATTCCAACAGAAATTCGGGCATAGGAGTCCTTTTACATGAGACGTGATCTAGTATGATGGAAATACCTAGATTTTGGAGTCTAACAGATGTAAGTTTGGTCTCAAGCTATGTGACCTTGAAAATTTTTCATAACTTCCCAGAACTTCTATTTCCTCACTCCAAAATCCTCACCTTTGGGAGTTGTAAAAGTCAGAGATAATGCACACGAAGACTTGGCCACACACAGAGTTGTTCAGATTATAAGCACTTGATATATAGGAGCATTTTTATTTATAAAGGAAACCAAAAAAAATATGGGGCAGGGTAGTGACATTCTCTACCAGATAACAATTTATTTCATAATTACTAAAAACACAAAAAAAGTCCTTATAGAAAATTTGTCTTGAAGGCACAAGATTTAAATTTACAATTTTGCAAAACTTCATTCAGATGCACTAATTGGAGGATTAATGAGCATCTTTCCTGTGAGGTGGGTTCCCACACCTTCCTCTTGTTATTGAGTTAGCTACTCGGTGCTACCCAGCTGAAAAATATAAGGAATATTCCTAAACTCACTGTGCCATGTCCCTTCCTACATGGTGGAACCCATTCACAGGCCAGACAGATACAATGAGGGCTGTTAGAGAAACAGAGGCATGAAAGACACACATTGTTTCCTGGAGTCTGTGGCAGCAACTGAATAATGGCATTTTCTTATGGGTAAGAACAGGTTTGCTTTCAGAGCATTTCTCTGTATTTTCCTTGGATCCAGGACTTGTTAGAGAAGACACAGTAAAACCCTAGGATAAGACTCAATCAGCAATAGCTCAGCACTCACAGGAATGGTGTTTTTTCAAAGACAATTAGGAAGTTGTTTGTAATTTGAGCTTTTAAAACCACCGAGGGAAATGTACCACGTTTGAAAGAACTGTGTGTCTTCCTTTGTAGCTGGTTGCACAATGCCATGGAAATTTCTGGGGAGGGGGAGCACCCCTTCATACGGCCTCATGTTTGGTGTCTGGTGTCCAGCATGGTTTCAGTGGAAGCGTCCCTGGAAGGGGTGTAGCTTGCAGGGTTATAGCTCTCACAGAGTAGATGTCCACACAGGCAGGATGGTTTTACAACAACCCTGCAATTTCCCCAAAACCTCCCCTAGTGGTTTAGCACCCCCAAACTCCTAGGAGGGTTAAGGCCTTTCACTTGAAGATAAGGGATAACATTTATTATCATGTACCTACCCTGACCTATCACAATGTAATTGATGCCAAGTTTTATGTAAATATTCGAAGTTAAGGTAGGTGTTCCCCAACAGATTTTGTTCTTCATAAAAACCCCAAGAAGGGCTGGGAGGGAAGTAATTGTTGTTTTATTACTATTATTAACTATTTATATTAGCTTCCTTGCTAGCAGAGTAGGGAGACAGATGATGGAGCTGGAGTTGGAGAGCACACATAGAAAAGACTCAAAGTTAAAACAAAATGGAAAAAAAGCCCACCCTTCGGCCCAGCAGTGAGTGATGTCTGGGGACATGTCCTACCCGACACGTACACAGGTGTGTAAGGATCAGCACATACAGGTGCTCTTTGCTGCACCGTTTGAGATGGTAAAAACGATACAGCCAAAATATTTGCAAGCCCCCTTCAGGGAATGGTGAGAACGGGGAGAAATTCAACTTCCCCCAAGTTGAATTCTTGATATTCTCACAAGCAGTGCGGACAACCAAAGCTATAAGCTGAGCCCTCAGTCTTCGGGTTTGTTCATATGAAACTTAACCCCACAAAGGATAGGTCAAGTCTACTTAAAATTTAGGCCTAAGAGT
>PVIY010043150.1:0-20505 GCA_004026745.1 Myrmecophaga tridactyla
GCTGGCCGCCGCAGCTTTGGGAACTCACGGTTCTGGGGGGTGCTCACATCTGGTCCAGCTGGTCCAGACTGGGGTACGCTGTGTGTCTGGTCACTGACGTGGCCCCAGGAGCTGTTCTGTACTGTTTCTGGTTATTTAGTAGTTGTTCTGGAGGACGAACTAAAACGCGCATGTTGTTAAGCCTCCATCTTGACCCGGAACTCCTCCTTTATATTTCTTTTTCTGGATTGATACAAATATTCCAAAAAATGATCAAGGTGATGAGTACACAACTATGAGATGATATTGTGAGACACTGATTGCATACCATGTATAGACTATATGTGTGTGAAGATGTGTCAATAAAAATATAATTTTAAAAAACTTTTAAAAAGTTTCTTTTACCACATCTGTTGTATCCTTTTCCATGTGCGTGTGTGTTGGATTTTTTCTGGACTGGATGAGAGCCAGTTGCAGACATACTGTCCCTTTACCAATAAATGCTTTCAGCCTGATTTAGTTTCCGAATGTTCTATAAATATCATTAATTCCATCTGTCCAATAGACAGTGGTGCACCAAGAGGTGGGTGCAGAGGGAGCCGTCAGCCTGGCAGGAGCAGTATATTATCAGTGGCATTGTTTAGGATCATTGGCACTGGTGATAATAAAAAGCAGAGCCCTTTCATTTGGTTTAATTATGTTTTACAATTCTTCCCCATTATCACCTGCTCCGGCTGCCTGGCCCTTGGAAGGTCACCACCAATGGGTACAAAAGTATAAGTATTCGAAGAACTATTTAAAGGAGGTCAGGATTACAATGTAAATAACATTACATTGGAGAAAGTAAATTCAAGAACCTGAAAGTGGTGGGAAAATGACAGTCGCACAAGCTGGTGGAATGAGTCTTTCTAGAGCTGGAATATTCTTAGGGTCAAAGACTGAAGAAGTAAGTCAAAAAGGGCTGGGCGTACCTACCAACAGCCATCAGATGAGGGGGAAGGACTGAACCCAGAGACACGGCAGGTGGCAGGGAGGGCCAGGCATCAGCATGGCACAGTGGGCCAAAAGTTAAGAGAAGGCCGGGAGTTTTGAGAATTTGGAGAAAGAGCCCCGGGAGATGCTACTCATGATATTCTTGTCACAGACAATGGCAGGCTCTTGTGCCACGTGAAGACCTTGGTTTGCAGATATCCAAACTGGCTGTGGCTAATTTGGGCAGAATTTCCCAAAGAACATGGTGTAAGCTCACAGACTCGGTGGAGGCTGGAGGAGCAGGGAGGCTGTGGGGCTGGGCCCGCCACCCCAGGCTCGCAGTGGGAAGGACTGGTAGTGTGTCCCTGCACGCCCCTGGACTCAGGCCCAGGTTGGGGCTGCATGCCTACTTGTTGAGGCGCTTGCTCTGGGTGAGGAGTGGGGTGCAGCGCAGGCAGGCCTTGCCCTCCCTGCACAGGACAAGGTGAATATCAGTTCTTCCAGCCTGGTATGGAGGAAAGCTAACTCCCTGTGCTGTGGGATAACTCCACAGTCCTAGGCAAACAGCACAGGTGCCAAGGAATGGAAGAAACCACAGACTTCTGGATGTCCCTGCCACTCAGGGGCCAAGGCCTCTCAGATGCACCCAGCATCAGAGAGAGGGGCGAGCAGCAAGTACAGGTAAAGTGCAGCTGCCACGCACTCTTGCCCACACGTGGGGCTCTGCATCAAGGGAGGCGGCCTGTCCAAACAGGTTAACAAGGTTTACAAAACCAATTTGGAAAAAAGATGCCCAGGAGAAAAGTATCCACAAGGAAGCTAAGGGGTTCCAGGTTGTAAAACTCAGAAAGACTGTCTCCTATTTGGGGGAACCCCATCTGGGAACTCACAAAACAGCTGACTTATAAACAGCCTGTTCTAAAATAGAGGGGCTTCTCAAAGTTCATTACCCCTCTCAGCTACCAGTTTATGACAAGTTGGCTTTAAACACAAGGAAGCATTGACTCAGAGAGGTTAAGTAATTTACCCAAGGACACACAGTTAAGTGTTGAAGCTGGAATTTGAACCTAAGTTTATCTGACTAACCAGCTTTCTGCCTTGTATGCCACAGTTCTGACCCTAGTTCTCCACATTTCCAAAGCGAGTCCATTTCAAGGGCCTAGTTTTTTTTGAAAAATGCATGCACACACTACCCAGTTGGAGAGCCGGGTTTTTGTAGACATATCTGGCTTAGTTCCCCTTCCAAAGCCCGTGTTACCTGTTCTAGTTTGCTAGCTGCCGGCATGTAATATACCAGAAACGGAATGGGGATGATAATAGTCCCTATGTCAAAGGGTTGATGTGAGGATTAAATGAAATCAAGGCTTAACCTCAGTTGGCCTCTCACATCCCAGAAAGTTCTCAAGTGTGTTTGCATGGCGCACAGTAAACAAGGAGGGCTAAGTGGACCGCCACAAACAGGCCTTTATTAGGGCAGAACCACTCTCCCTCAGGCCCGCCCTGTACCCCGGCTGCAGGAGAGTGCTCCTGGGAGGAGCCCAGGGGACCCCAGGAGGATCCCGACCTCCCAGCGCCTTCAGAGCCCGCGCCCCCTGAGCCAATAACACACTCGAACAGCGGGAGGTGCCTCTCCACCAACACTGCCTGGGCTGTGAGGGAATTGGATGTGGCCAGGCCTCAAGACCTTGAGCAAGTCCCTTCTCCTCTCCAACCTTGGCTTCCTTGGGTGCACCTGGAGACGTGTGAGCCCCTGAGAGGAGAAGGAGAAGGGGCTGACTGGGGGGTCAGTGAGCAGCCATAGCTGTTCCCACGACGCAGCCCTGGGAGGGAGCGCTGCCTTCTCTCTGGGAGCTGATTTGGAAGTGGACGGTGGTTATTTCTGGGAGGTGTAGATGGGGTGTGGGTGGTGTTGGTAAAATTGTGCATTCTTTTTTTTTATGACAAAATGCATTGCAGAAAGTTTTTGCTAGGGTAGTAGAAATAACTTTTTGTCCTGAACCATTTGAGAGTGAGGTGCTGTCCGGAAGCCCAGCCCCTGCCGAGTGCTTTGGTGTGCATTTCCTGCAGGCGGGGCCAGCTCCTACATTTCTGCAACTCCCTCCTCAAAGTCAAGACTGAATTTGCTTTTTTTTTAACATTGCTTTCCTACTATGTTGGCAGAGATTTTTTTTTAACGTTTTTCTTATTGTGAAATATAACATATATGCAGAAAAGTGAAAAATGTCAAAATGCAGTTCAACAAGAAGTTATAGGGCAAGTTCCAAAGATTGCAGACCAGGCATTTTGTATGAGTTCTCTCAGCTAGGGTTTGGCTAACATTTCCTTGATAGATCCGGGGTATACATTTTGGGGCAGAAGTAACATAGAAAGGGTGATGTGTTCTTTTCATTGCCTCAGGAGGGTAGCAGACTGTTTAGATTTGTCCTGTGGTTGAAGACATTAAATTTATTCCTTTGATTAACATGGTGTCTGCCATTAAAGGACCTTTTCCTTTTGAAATTATATTTTGAATTATATTTTGAGGGGAGACAGTTTGAGATTATTTCAATAATCCATTCCTCATCAAACTCTTGCCCTCTAACTTTAGTGTCCATTGGTAATTCTTGACTGAATAAATTATCACCAGGATGGTTACCAAATGGTGATTTTTCTAATTCCATCATTCTTTCTACATTTATTGGCTGGCACTGTACTGTGAGGAGAAACTTTCTCCTCTTGTTATTTATTCATTTATCTATATCCATATGGACTCAGGATTTCCTGTTTTATTCAATGGGTAGTGATCTGTTATCACTATTTATATTGATGTTCAATTGCCCCAGATTCAGCCAAAAAGAGCTTCTTCAAGCTGGCTCCTGCTTCCTTTTGACATGCCCTCTTCCTGAATATTTCTTTAAATCTAGCACAATAAAATGTTTCCTCTCTAAGCTTCTATGGGCCTTCACTTAGCTCCTCTGGGACAAAACTCTGGGTTCTGGCTTCCTTAAATCTCATGGGAAGGCACATGGCAACATCTGCTGGGCTCTGCCTGTGTCTAGCCATCTGCTCTCTGTCAGCACTCCAAGCATCTCCAAACATCTGTGTCTCTGTCAACTCTGAAGCAACTGTTCTCCAAGTATCTGCATCTGAGGTTTCTCCAAAATGTTCCCCTTTTAAAGGACTCTAGTGTACTAATCAAGACCCACCTTGAATGGGTGGAGTTATATCTCCAGCTAATCAAAAAGGCCACTCAAAATTGGGTATGTCACATCTCCATGGAAGTAATCTAACCAAATCACACCCACACTGGGTATGTTACATCTCTATGGAAATAATCCAGTCAAAGTTTCCCACCCTAAACAATTGGTCTGGCCCCACAAGATTGGACCAGGATTAAAACATGGCTTTTCTGGGGTACATTAATAGTTTCAAACTGGCACATTCCACTCTCTGGGCCCCCAAAAAGACATGTTCTTTCCATATACAAAATACATTCACTCCATCACAGTATCACAGAAGCCTTAAACCATTTCTGTAATCCCCAGGGCCCCCAAAACAATGAGGTGGCAGCCAGGCTCCCCCTAATGTCTGGTTTATGTGCTCCACCCTCTCTGAGGCCTGGGGTGGCAAAACTCTTCTTGAGTAAAGAACAAAGCATAAGGCCTGCTGTGCTGGTTTGAAAGGATGTATGTCCCCTAGAAAGGCCGTGTTTTAATCCTAATCCCATTTGTAAAGGCAGCCATTTCTTCTAATCCTTATTCAACATTGTATGTTTGAAACTGTAATTAGATCACCTCCCTGGAGATGTGATTTAATCAAAGTGGTTGTTAAGCTGGATTAGGTGACAACATGTCTCCACCCATTTGGGTGGGTCTTGATTAGTTTCTGAAGTCCTATAAAAGGGGAAACATTTTGGAGAAAAACATTCAGAGAGCAGAGCAGAACGACCTAGCCACGAGAAGCAGAGTCCACCAGCCAGCGACCTTTGGAGACGAAGAAGGAAAATGCCTCCCGGGGAACTTCATGAAACAGGAAGCCAGGAAAAGAAGCTAGCAGATGATGCCATGTTCACCATGTGCCCTTCCAGATGAGAGGAACCCTGACCGTGTTCACCATGTTGCCTTTTCAGATGAGAGAGAAACTCTGACTGTGTTCGCCATGTGCCCTTCCACTTGAGAGAGAAACCTTTAACTTCACTGGCCTTCTTGAACCAAGGTATCTTTCCCTGGATGCCTCAGATTGGACATTTCTATAGACTTGCTGTAATTGGGACATTATCTCGGCCTTAGAACTGTAAACTAGCAATTTATTAAATTCCCCTTTTTAAAAGCCATTCTGTTTCTGGCATATTACATTCTGGCAGCTAGCAAACTAGAACACCTGCCCTCTGCTTCCAAGGCAAAGGCACTCTCTCCACATGCATGGCTGGGTCCAATCTCCTGGCCCAAGATTTCCAAGCTCCAGACTTTAGCTTCCATGGCTCTGCCTCTAAAGTCATTTTTCTTTCCATTTGTCCCTTTTAGTCCAGTCTGGCAATGATTCTGTTTAAACAGATCCCACAACACTCTTGCTGGTTTTCTATGCAGCATGCAGGGATCATAAGCATCAGACAATTGGACTTTCCACAAATCCTTTCTGGATAACTCTATCTCCAATCCTCACTTGCCTTGTAGAGGCTCACATGGTTTGGTTAAATCCTCACATGCGGCCCTGTTCACTGGGGTCTCACTTTCCAGAAGCCCAGAATTTTCTAGATCATCAATTTCTGTTTTCTTTGTACCCAAGAGTTCAGTTCTCAACTTATCTCTTTCCTTTTTCATTTTACCATAAGCTGCAAGGAGCAGCCAGGTTGCATTTTCCACATTTAGTTTGGAAATTTCCTCAGCTAAGTGTCCTGGGTCATTGCCTTTAAATTCTAACTTCCATCCAACAGCAGTACTCAATTTGGTGAAATTATCTGCTATTTTAAACCAAAGGTAACCTTCCTTCTACTTTGCAATGACACACTCCTCATTTCTGTGTAGCCTCATCAGAGGTATTTTTGAGTCCACGTTTCTATCAACAGTCTCTTCAAAGTATTCTAGGTTTTCTATATGAAGATCCTTACAATTTTTCCAAAATATTCCCCTCGTCTATTTAAAAAGACTTTCCAACATGAATTGGTATTTGCAAACTACAGCACCTCACTTCTCTGATATTAAAATCTATTTTTAGTTTGCTAAAGCTGCCAGAATGCAATACACCAAACATGGGACGGCTTTTATAAAGGGAGTTTATTACAAGTTTATAATTCTAAGGCTAAAAAAATGCCCAAACTAAGGCACCCAGGAAAAGATCTCTTGACTCAAGAAAGGTTGATATCTTTCATATGGGAAGGCAGGTGGCTGGCTTCTACTGGTCCTTGTTCTCTGTTCCATTGCTTCCAGCAGTACTTGTGGTTTCCTCTCTAAGTGTCTGTGGGCCTTCACTTAGCAGCTCTGGAACACAACTCTGGGTTCTGGCTTGCTTAGCATCTCATAAGAAGGCACACAGTGACATCTACTGGGCTCTGCTGTCTCTGTCATCACTCCAATCATCTCCAAACATCTGTTCTCTGTCAACTCTGAAGCAGCTGTTCTCCAAGCACCTGCATCTGATGTTTCTTCCCCTTTTGAAGAACTCTAGTAAACTACTCAAGACCCACCTTGAGTGAGTGGAGTCACATCTCCATCTAACCCAAAGGTCACACCCACAACTGGATATGTCATATCCCCATGGAAATAATACAAAGTTTCCCACCCTAAACAATAGGTCTGGCCCCAAAGGATTAAAATATGGATCAGGATTAAAATATGGCTTTTCTGGGATAACATAACAGTTTCAAACTGGCAGAGATACCAGCTGTACATTCTTTCCTCCTTGAGTAGGTCAGTTGACCTTCTACTTCTGTCCCAGTCAAGTAGGTGACTACATGCAGTAACTTACTCTTTTATTTTTTTTAGTTTAAATGCATTTTCATTTTTAGATAGCCCACATGACACGCTTTTTCATAAAAACAATGCCTCTGACCCAAATAAATCAACGTCAAAATAAATGAGTTCAAGATGGCATCAGTCCATCTGTCTAAGTCTTGGTGTTGTGTGGATGAAGAGCAGCAGCCAGTTATGATGACAGGTGGTAGATCAAGGAATTCCAAGTTTGCTAACATTTCTCCATTTCTAAACCATCCTTAAAGAAAATCACATATGGGGTCACACCACCCTCATGGTAGTCCAGGAGGACAGCCATACCATCTGGATTCATGTTTTCACCAATATAGATCTGATGGTTTGTGACATTAGCAAGGATGTGCTTGATTTGTCCTGTGGCCCTTGTCATAAAGGTTTTACTCTTTCTGGTCTCTGTTTCCAAGTTCGCCTTTGATTGATTTCATGTAGTCTGTGATGTATTCCTTGAAGGCTTCTTTTGTGAACCTGGTTTCCTGCTTGTGATGGCTCATGACATTATCAACACTGGGAATGACTGTGCTTTTGGTACCTTCACCCTCGGGGCCTTTGGTGGAGACATTTCCACCAATGAGCGCGTCATCAATGCCACCCTACCTTTGTGTGTGTGGGGGGGGCATAGGTCAGGAATCAAACCTGGGTCTCCCACATTCCACTATGGAGCCTCCCATGTACCTAGTAACTTCATTTTAATATGGGAGCCCTGAGTCTCCACATTCCACCCCCAGGCAGTAGTCCATGTTGCCCACAGGACAGACGCTGCATCCATATTCCACAACAACAGGATAAGAGACAACAAGTGAGAGATACATTTATGCAGGTGGTTTTAATGGCTGCATATGTTCCGCATGGAATAATGAATCAATTACAGATAGGGTGTAATTTAGTTAACCAGCTCCCTATTGTTAGATATTTAGGTGGTTCCCAAATTTTTACCATTAGAGACAACACAGCAGAGGCACAAATTAGCTAAAAATGGCTTGTAAACAAAAGGGCAAAAAAGATTGAAAAAGCAAAATGCTCTGCATATGAACCCTGACCCTCTCCCCATCCCAAGAAAGCACATGAAGCTCAAAATTGTTAACGTGCAAGAAAGCAAACAGGGGATGTTTCATTTCTTTCTTTTTATTATTTTAAGCTTATATCTTGACTCTTGCCATGCATAAATAATATTGATATTGTAAAAAGAAAACCACGAGACTTACACAGAAATGGAGAATGCTGATGGGGAAAATCCCCAGGCCCCTCTGCACAACCACAGGTAGAAGTGGCGAACATGCCTCCTGGTCTCTTAAGACCAACACATGGTGACTAGTATCTTCATCGTCTTTTAGTTACTTCCTCTCATTTCCATCAATAGTGTCCCTGGTTTGACAGGAGGTACAAAATGCATTAAGGAGGCAGAGTCACAGAACTGGGGCCCACCCCACATGCGGGGGTGGGAAAAGGAGCTGAGAATTCTCTTGCAGGAAAATGCCTCAACTTCCCTAGACCCCATGCCCTCCTCTTGGCCCCGCGGTCCTTCCAGTAGGGTTCATATGTCCTGCACATGAAAAGCTGGCCTTGCCTGGCCCTGCACACATGCATGCACAAGCATGCATTGCACATGCATGTGTGCACACATGCACATACCTCTCTCCTCTTCCTGTAGTCCTGCCCTTCCAGCAAAGCCCCGTTCCTTGACATCCTCCTGGGTTCATTCCTCCCTCCCTGACATTTTGCCGACCTCTCACTCAAGTATCCCACTGGCTGGAGACCCTCAGTGCTCAGTCTTTCCCCAGTGCCTGATTCATCTTTTCCCCCAAGAGACCAGGGCCCCAGGACACAGTAAGAGCTCAGCATGAGTTTGCTGGCCAAATGCAATTCTACTTGGGGGGGAGACACCCACCTAGAGGGAACTGGACCTGGGCCTGAACTGCTGGGCCTTTGCACGGTCGGGCAGTGTGGTAGTTAGATTCAGTTGTCAGCTTGGCCAGGTGAAGGTACCTAGTTCTGTTGCTGTGGACATGAGCCAATGGTACGTGAACCTCATCTGTTACTGATTACATCTGCAGTTGGCTAGGAGGTGTGCCTGCTGCAATGAATGATGTTTGACTTAATTGGCTGGTGCTTAAGTGAGAGAGCGCAATGTAGCACAGCCCAAGCAGCTCAGCATACCTCATCTCAGCACTTGCAGCTTGGCCCAGGCCTTTGAAGATGCAGAAAGAAATCACCCCGGGGGAAAGTTGTTGGAACCCAGAGGCCTGGAGAGAAGGCCAGCAGAGATCACCCTGTGCTTTCCCATGTAAGAAAGAACCTCAGTTGAAAGTTAGCTGCCTTTCCTCTGAAGAACTAACAAAATAAATCCCCTTTTATTAAAAGCCAATACATCTCTGATGTGTTGCATTCCAGCAGCTAGCAAACTAGAACAATGGCTAAAGGATAATACCAAAGGGGAGTGGGTTTTATTCTACAGTTAGCTTTAACTACTTTCCAATTGCTAGGAGCATGGCACAAAAAGTCATATAAGGTAGTGAGGACACGGGACTGCCCCCATGTAATCCTGTTCAGTTATAGGGTAAATAGGGCCAACTATACTGCTCACAGGTCCATAGTCATACCTCAGGGCAGGATAGGCCCCATGTTTGTCGGGGTATCTTGCCAGTGGAAAAGCCTAGATTGTTTCATAGCTTAACAGTAAAGTTACACAATTCAGGGGTAGCCACCCCACATCATGAATTCCATCACTTCATTCCATAGGGACAGGTGCAGCATGGTCTACTGTCACAGCCTCTGCCATCAGCCACCCTAAACCTTCACATACAGCACACCCCAATACAGCTCAGGGCTGGTTCACCTGTTCCCACACAAGGGCGGTGATGTAAGCCCTGGTCTCGTTATAGGACCAAAGTTGGAGTTCAGCCTTAAACAAGAAGGTTCTTTTTCAGATTTTCTGATTAGTTGCATTCTGCCAGGCCAGCAGGATATTCCACCCAGTCCAATTAGCAGGGGTCACAGTCCAATTAGAAGACTGGTAGTGCCCGAAGATGGCAAGTCCGTGCAAACCCAACATTGGGTTCCATTGTGGGCATGAGTTACTGCTCAAGCCCAATGCAGGAAGGTGTTTGCTAGGGTGACATGGGCAAAAAGAAAGATGTTTACAGGGAACAATAAGGAGTAATTCCTGCTGATCTAGTAATACACATTGCTGGAGTTCCATCTGTTGATGAGAAGGTACCAGGCAGAGGAACATTATGGGGAGGTTTTAAACACCAGATATTCTCCCCCTGTAAATGTTGAGAGGCTGCTACTATGACATCAATTGTTAATTTGGGCATGAGCAGGGCCCGCATAGTCATGCATAAGGTTCCCATTAGAATAGGAGGCCCCGGATTAGTTATAAAAAAATTTTTAACAGGCATTTTTTTGTATAAATGATGGTCAGATTACAATAATTTTGGTGACTCCTTGTTCTAGCTTGCCAGAAGCTGGAATGCAATATACCAGAAACAGAATGCCTTTTAAAAGGGGGAATTTAATAAGTTGCTAGTTTACAGTTCTAAGGCCAAGAAAATGTCCCAATTAAAGCAAGTCTATAGAAATGTCCAATCAAAGGCATCCAGGGAAAGATACCTTGGTTCAAGAAGGCCGATGAAGTTCAGGGTTTCTCTCTCAAGTGAGAAGGCACATGGTGAACACGGTCAGGGCTTCTCTCTCAGCTGGAAGGGCACATGGCGAACACGGCATCATCTGCTAACTTTCTCTCCTGGCTTCCAGTTTCATGAAGCTTCCTGGGAGGGATTTTCCCTTTTCACCTCCAAACGTCGCTGGCTGGTGGACTCTGCTTCGTGGTGCTGCAGCATTCTCTGCTCTCTCCGAATCTCATTTTCCAAAATGTTTCCTCTTTTATAGGACTCCAGAAATTTATCAAGACCCACACAAATGGGTGGAGACGCGTCGTCACCTAATCCAGTTTAATAACCACTCTTGATTTAATCACATCTCCAGGGAGATGATCTGATCACAGTTTCAAATATATAGTATTGAATAGGGATTATTCTGCCTTTACAAAATGGGATTTAGATTAAAACATGGCTTTTCTAGGGGACATACATCCTTTCAAACCAGCACACTCCTATTCCCCATGGGTTTATGGGGAATAAATCCCAAAGGACCTCTTTCCCCTCATTTGTATGGTCTGAGGCATAGACATCAACAAATTATTATTATTCCCCCTTTTAGGCTACAAAGCAGCTGACTGTTTAATTTGTATACTCAGCACCTGTATCGGTCCTTTCACTAGCATTTCGATAGGAGAAGGTACAGCCACCCGTGGCATCCATTCAAATGGACTAAGGCCTGATAAAGTCTCTTAGTCCACTGTTGCTGGGATCTTTTATTATCTTTCAACTTTCCTTTAAGATGATCTTTCAATAAGACCCACACCCATGGGATTGTAAGGTAGATGAAATGGCCACTGGGCCAGACGCCACAGGGTTGCTTTTCTGATGAAGCCATTTTGGTGTTGTTTGGTTTCAGCTGTGCTGCTCTGAACCCGGGCAAGTGCATTTGCTTCCACATTTCTGGGTGTACTAGTCAAGGTTCTCTAGGAAAACAGGGCCAACAGGAGATATCATAAATATAAGATTTTATAAAGGTGTCTCATGAAACTGTGGGGATGCACAAGTCCAGTTCTGTAGGGGAGGCCACAGGCTGACAGCTCTGATGAAGGTCTTAATGAATCCCTCAGGAGAGGCTGGCTGAAGCAGAGAGTGAGATTCTCTCTTCTGACTTCTTCTTTAATGCCTTCAGCTGGCTAGATTAAACATCATTAAGTATAGAAGACACTCCCCTTGACCAATTGTAGATGTTATCAGCCATGGATGCAGTCAACATGCTGATGATAAACCCGCCTTCTGGTTTATCAAACGGCCATGAAATGTCCTTGCAGGAATGGTTAGGCCAGTGCTCGCCTGACCAGACAACTGGGCACCATCACCTGGCCAAGTGAACACATGAACCCGAACTGTAACACTGGGTAATGTGTTGGGAGTGTGGACAGGGACGCGGTAGAAGGTCACCTTTCATCATCGGTAGAGGGTCACCTTTCATCATCGGCAGGCATCTCAGATGTCTTTCCACAATTCTTGTCCCCAGAGGGGATGACCTGTGATTGTCCTTTGTTCCAGCTTCCAGGCTGCCATAAAACTTGTAAAACCTTTGTAAACAGCCCAGCTATTGGTACAAACAGATAGCTTGCTTCCTGGTTCATGCACTATTACTATCCATATTGCTCTTAACTTAGCCCATTGACTGCTTTGCGGTAGTGCCAGTCTCCCACTGCACAGTGTCAGTACTGGGTTTACTGCCGCAGCCGTCCATGTGGGAGGCTACCCATTAGCAGATCCATCAGTGTACCAGGCTGGCTTGGGAACAGTACTCGTGCCTTCTACAGTGGGCATTTCAACATCTATTTCAGGTGAAGTGACTTTAGCCACTGAATCTTCTATATAGGACACTGGTCTGAGAATCTTATGACTTTCTGCACTCAAAAGGCTGGTATGGAAAATGCTGCGCTGTAGCAGGTAGGCTTTCCATTTGGCCAGTGTGCTCAGTTCAGCACTGCCAGAGCGTGGCTTAGAAGCTTTGTCAGTTATCCGCTCCTCAATAGGGTTGGCAGTTTTCAAGGTGACTTGGCATTTTTGCATCAGTCCTCCACTTGCATTAAGGCATTATATGAGGCACACAATTGCTTTTACAGGGGGTGGATTTCAGTTCTGCCCCTTTCCATAACTGTGATCAAAAGCCAAGTGGTGACTTCCCAGAAGATGACATAGCGGAGTAAAGGGAGTTCTGCTCCTTGAAACAAGCTAGGGGACGGGGAGAAAATGACCAGAACTGTGGTCCTGGGGTGTGAGTAAACAAGAAGCGTCTTTAGACAGTTTTGGGGAGGAGAGCGGCAGGGGTATTGGGATGGGGGAGCGGGTGGGTTGGGTGACAGAGATCCCCACCAGGGCAGGCTGCGGCGTTTGGGGAGGTGCTATAGGAGGGAGCCGACCATGCTCCGGTCCAGCCACAGCCGACTGAAGACAATCTCCTGGTGCAGGTCCGTAGCTGTCAGAGCCCGCGGGGAGCCCGGAGGCTGACCGACCGTCCTCTGTGGGGGGCCCCAGGCAGGAAAGTGATCGCCTGCCAGGTACAGAAATAGCTGGCCCCGCAGGTGCGGTGTCTGGCAGACCCGCCAGCGCTCACTGTCGGCTGGTCCCGGGGTGTTAGTTCCACAGTCCCGCCGGCGGCGGAGCCCTCAGGCTGCCACAGGGGCCCTGGAGCCCCACCCCACCCCCCACCCCCCACTCCCAGCACGCGGGTCAGGGTGGTCTGGGCTGAGGGAGGAGGAACGTCCGGAGCGCCACCTGCTGGGAAGAAGCGGTAAATGCAAGGAGGCTAACTCCCTATCTGCCTAGGTATTTTTTTAAATATATTTTTTTCTCTTCCCCCTTTTAAAAATATATTCTTTCTATACACTTTTATGAGTAGTATAATTGTTTTATCATTATTTTTATTTACATATATTTTATATTTTTACTGATTAGTTTCTGTTTCTTATTTCACATATTTTTTTATTATTCCGTTTCATTTCTTTTTTTTCTTTTAAATTTTCTCTCCCTTTTGTGAGCACCAATCTGACTTTGCTCCAAGTATATCTTGGGTCTCCCACGAGGCAGGCAGTCATTCTGGCACTGAAGTACCTGTGCATCCCGGCCTAGTTTCTACTAGACCCTCAAGTTCAATTGTATCACCTACATGAGATCTAGGGCTTAGTTTGGTGGAGAATAACCAACAAATTAAGTACAAAAGGAAACCTTCAGTGAAAAACAATACAAAACTTTAGAAGAGTGAAGGAAACCAACTTGCAAAATAACCACATCAAAATACTCCAAATACAACAGAAAATCACAAAGCATGTGAAGATCCAAGCAGAAATGGCCCAGCCAAATGATCAAATCAAAATTCCAGATAGGACACAGAATGCGAAACAACTGCACAAGGATATTTATGAAGAAATAAAAGGCTATCAGGAAGACACCAGAAGAGCATAAAGGAGAATTTGGAAGGTTAAGTAGAAAAGTGGCAGATCCCACAGTAGAAATGAAAGATCCATTAGACCATATTAGAAATACACTAGAGACACACGATAGCAGTTTTGAAGAAGCAGAAGGAAGACTAAGTGAGCTAGAAGATAGAACAATTGAACTAGAACACACACAAGAACAAATGGCAAGAAACATAAAAAAAAAAAAAAACACGTGGATTTTAGGTAAATGATGGACAATAAGAGGCATGTAAATATAAGAATCATTGGTGCCACAGAAGGAGAAGAGAAGGGTGGAGGGTTGGGAAAGTTAGTGGAAGATATAATCAGGGAAAACCTCCCAACCCTTATAAAAGACATAAATATGCAAATTTTAAAGGCCCAATGAATTCCAAATAGAATAAACCATACAGGCCTATTCCAAGACACATACCAATCAAACTGTCAGGTGTTGAAGAGAAACAGAAAGTCCTGAAAGCAGCAGGAGAAAAGAAATCTACAAAGGAAAACACAGACTGAATTCAGACTGCTCAACAGGCACCATGGAAGCAAGAAGGCAGTGGTATGGTATATTTAAGATCCTGAAGGAGAAAGACTTCCAGGCAAGAATTCTTTATTCAACCAAGTTATCCTTCAAAACCAAGGGAGGGATTAGAATCTTCAAAGACGAAGACTGAGAGAACTAGTTAAAAAGAGACCCTGCCCTACAAGAAATACTAAAGGGACCCCTGTTAGCTGAAAAAAAAAAAAGAGAGAGAGAAGGGACAGAAGTCTGGAAGAGGGCACAGAACTGAAAAATATGAGTAATGGTAATTTGAAGGAATAAAGAGAGAGAGGGAAAATAATATATAGATATGACAAATAAAAACTAAAGGACAAGATGGTAGCATCAAAAACCACTTATATAATAATTACTTTGAACGTTAATGAACTAAACTCATGAATTAAAAGATACAGACTGACAGAAAGGATCAAAAACATAATCCATCTATATGCTGTTTATAAGAGACTCATCTTAGACTCAAGGACACAGTTAAACTGAAAGTGAAAGGATGGAAAAAGATCTCCTATGCAAGCTGTACCCAAAAGAAAGCAGGAGTAATTATACTAACATCAGACAAAATAGAGTTTAAATGTAAAGATGCCATAAGAGACATATATTAAAAAAAAGAAAAGGGTCAATTCACCAAGAAGAAATAACAATCATAAATGTGTATACTCCCAATCAAGGAGCTCCAAAATATATGAGGCACACGTTGGAAAAACTGAAGGGAGCTATAGACAAATCAGCAGTAACAGTGGGAGACTTTAGGACACCACTCTCCACTATGGACAGAACAACCAACCAGAGGACCAACAAGGAAACAGAGAACCTAAACAATGGGATAAATGAATTAGATCTAATAGAGGTATATAATCAGTATACCCTCAAACTCCAGGATATACATTCTTCTCTAGCACAGATGGAAGGTTCTCCAGGATAGCTCATATACTAGGACACCAACTGAGTCTTTATAAATTTAATAAGATTGAAATTATGCAAAGCACTTTCTTTGATCACATCAGAATAAAGTTGGAAATTAATAATCACCAAAGAACCAGAGTTTTCACAAATGTATGGGGATTAAACAACACACTCTTGAATAACCAGTGGGTCAAGGAAGAAATTGCTAGATAAATCAGTTAATATCTGGAGATGAATGATAATGAGAATACAACACATCAAAACTTACGGAATGTGGCAAAAGCAGTGCTGAGAGGAAAGTTTATTGCCCTAAATGCCTATATATATATAAAAAAAAGAATGAGCAAAACTTGAGGATTTAACTGCTCAACTGGAGAATTTACAGAAAGAACAGCAAACTAACCCCAAAGCAAACAAAAGAAGAGAAATAATAAAGATTAAAGCAGAAATAAACAAGCTGGAGAATAATAATAAAACAGTAGAAAGAATCAACAAAACTAAAAGTTGGTTCTTTCAGAAAATCAATAAAATTGATGGACCTCTAACTAGACTAACTAAAAAAAAAGAGAGAGAGGACACAAATAACAAAATCAGAATTGAGAAGGGGGCATTAACACAGATCATGAAGAAATTTTAAAAATCATATGAGACTATTATGAACAATTATATGCCAACAAACCAGACAACCTAGATGAAATGTACAAATTCCTAGAAACATATGAGTTAACTATACTGGCTCAAGAAGAAACAGAAGATCTCAACAAACCAATACAAGTAAAGTGAGTCAATGAGTCATTAAAAATCTTCCCACAAAGAAAAGCCCAGGACCAGACAGCTTCACAGGAGAATTTTATCAAACATTTCAAAAAGGACTAGCGCCAATCCTGCTCAAACTCTCCCAAAAAATGAGGAAAAAGGAACACCATACCTAATTCATTTAAGAAGCTACCATCACTCTATACCAAAATCAGGTAAAGACAATGCAAGAAAAGAAAACTTCAGACCAGTCTCCCTAATGAACATAGATGCTAAAATTCTTAACGGAATACTAGCAAATTGAATCCAAAGCCACATTAAAAGAGTTACACATCATGACTAAGTGAGATTCATACCAGGAATGCAAGTGTAGTTCACATAAGAAAATCAATCAATGTAATAAAGCACTTTAACAAATCTAAAGGGAAAAATCACATGATCGTATCAATTGATACTGAAAAAGCGTTTGACAAAATCCAGCATCCTTTCCTGATAAAAACACTTCAAAAGTTAGGAATTGAAGGAAACTTCTCAGTACATAAAGGGCATATATGAAAACCCGTGGCCGGCATCATACTTAATGGTGAGAAATTGAAAGCATTCTCCTAAAAATTGGGAATGAATAAGGGATGGTCATCATCCCCACTATAATTCACCATTGTACTAGAAGTCCTAGCTGCAGCTATCAGACGGGAGAAAGAAATAAAAGGCATCCAAATAGGAAAGGAAGAAGTAAAACTTTCATTATTTGCAGATGGCACGATCCTATACTTAGAAAACCCTGAGAAATCTACAGCACTGCTACTTGAGCTAATCGATTCCGCAGAGTGGCAGCATACAAGATTAATGTGCATTGCCAATACTTTTTGATTATCTGCTGAATATACTCTGGGATGTATCCAGGCATTACATTTAGCTATACAGGATTAACGGCCCTCATTCTTACTCTGGGCTCCCTGTGTTTGAATTATTTAAATGATCTATCCAGACAGGTTTAATTAGATTATGTGATACAGAAAATTTAAATTCTGGACAAAATAAACCTTTTTTCCTTTGGTCTCAAAGAGTAGGTGAAGTTCTAAAATATAGACAATGTTTTCCATACTCCTGTATTCTGCATTACCTTAATCCTGACCTGGTCGGCTCCATCCTTATCTCTAAATATGAGGTTTTATATATATATATATAAAACAGCCTCTCAAAATGCAGAAATAAGTACCTCTCCAGACGAAACATGACTGCTGTAAGAGCTTACAATCAAGGCCCAGTTTTCTTATAAGTATTTTCTAAATGAGGTCATGCAATAGTTGCTCTTTTGTTTCTGGCTAATTTTGCCTTACCAAATGTCCATACGATGGAATATTATGAAGCAGTTAGACAAAATGATGTCCCGAAACATATGACAATGTGGGTGAACCTTGAGGACATAATGCTGAGTGAAATAAGTCAGACACAAAAGGACAGACACTGTATGATTTCATTATTTTGACTCTGGTAAAGCCTGCAGTGCTTTGAAGCAGCTAGAAGGAAAACTCTGAGATGAAGGAATGGTAGCCCATGACAACTCTGGGACCTGTTCTGTAGCTGCTTGTTGAAGTGTGCATGAAAATTATTGCTTTTTTCTTTCTTTGCTTTATATACATATTTATATATATATATTTTACAAAAAAATTGTAAAAAAAAACTATAGACAGCTATAATAATATTAGATAAAATTAATTCCTGAAATCAAAAATCTGAAACTGTTTAGTAAGTGAGGTCACTACTATAATAAAGTTGATATTTGTAATAACTTTCTACTTGATATTTTAAGAACATACAGTTTCGATAGTTAATCAAATGATATTTAAGATAGTGTTTAATATTTAGAACCTAAGATGTTCTGATATCTGTATCTGTAGATTTTTTCCTTCCTTGTTTTAATTTTAAATTGGTTTTTGAAACATA
The DNA here is from genome assembly GCA_004026745.1 of Myrmecophaga tridactyla. Classification (NCBI taxonomy): domain Eukaryota; kingdom Metazoa; phylum Chordata; class Mammalia; order Pilosa; family Myrmecophagidae; genus Myrmecophaga; species Myrmecophaga tridactyla. Next base: position 18,155 of record PVIY010043150.1, read on the forward strand.
TTGCACAAACAGGCTTTACAATGATTATTTAGATATTTTATTTAAATATGCCTGTGGATAAGCTAACTAAGATATCCATTTTAGGTGGTGTATTAGCTAGGGTTCTCTAGAAAAACAGAATCAGCAGAAGATATCAGTACATACACAATTTATAAGTGTCTCACGTAACCATGGGGATGTAGAGTCCGAGGTCTGTAGGGCAGGCTGCAGGCTGGTAGCTCCAATGAAGTTCCTCAACGAACTCTCAGGAGAGGCTGGCTGGGCAACCGTGGAACTGGAAGAGTCCAAATACAGAGGGCAGGCTGTAAAGCTGGAGACTGTAATGAAGGGTCTGGAGGAACTCCACAGGAGAGGCTCGCCAGCTGAAACAGGAAGGGAGCCAGTCTCTTCTGAATCCCCCTTAAAAGCCTTCCGGTGATTAGACTGAGCATCACTCATTGCATAAGACACTCCCCCTGGCTGATTACAAATGCAATCAGCTGTGGATGCATCCAACATAGTCATGATTTAAGTCCATGAAATGTCCTCGTAGCAACAGACAGGCCCGTGCTTGCCCAACCAGACAACCGGGCAGCACCACCCAGCCAAGTTGACACTTGAACCTGACCATGAGAGGTGGTAAATATTTTCATGTTAATTGTAAAAACTTTGTATCTTCATATTTTCCTGAAATCAGGAAAATGTTTAGTAACACAGGTCATCACTGTAGCCTTACAGGTTTTTTTGAATAAATGATAGGCTATTTGTTTTTGTTGCAGGTGGCTTGTTTTTGGCTTTTTTTTCTTTTTTCTTTTTTTTTTTTTTGATAAAATTCCCCTGTGAAGCCATCTGGCCCTGGGCTTTTCTTTGTAGGAAGATTTTTGATGACTGACTGAATCTCTTTACTTGTGATTGGTTTGTTGAGATCTTCTGTTTCTTCCTGAATCAGTGCGGCATGTTCATGTGTTTCCAGGAATTTGTCCATTTCATCTAAATTATCTAGTTTGTTGGCATATGATTGTTCATAGTAAATCCTCCTATGATTTCTTTTATTTCTATAGGGTCTGTGACAACACACCCCTTCTCATTTCCCATTCTGTTTATTTGCATCCTCTCTCTTTTTTTCTTTGTCAGTCTTGCTAGTGGCCCATCAATTTTATTGATTTTCTCAAAGAACCAACTTTTGGTTTTATTGATTCTTTCTATTGTTTTTTGTTCTCCCATTCATTTAACTCTGCTTTAATCTTTGCTATTTCTCTTCTTCTATTTGTTTTGGGGTTAGTTTGCTGTTCTTTCTCTAGTTCCTCCAGGTGAGCAGTTAAGTCCTTGATTTTTGCTCCTTTTTCTTCTTTAAATATAGGCATTTAGGGTAATAAATTTCCCTCTCAAAACAGCCTTTATCACATCCCATAAATTCTGATAAGATGTATTCTCATTTTCATTTGTCTCCAGATAGCTGCTGATTTCTCTAGCAATTTCTTCTTTGACCCACTGGTTGTTGAAGAGTGTGTTATTTAATCTCCACATATTTGTGAATGTTCTCATTCTTTGGTGGTTATTGAGATCCAGCTTCATTCCATTGTGATCAGAGAAAGTGCTTTGAATAATTTCAAAGTTTTTAAATTTGTAAAGACCTGTTTTGTGACCTAGCATATAGTCTATCCTGGAGAATGTTCCATGAGCACTAGAGAAAAATGTAAATCCTTGTGTTTTGGGGTGCAATGACCTATATATATTTTTAGGTCCAATTCATTCATCAAGTTGTTTAGCTTCTCTATTTCCTTTTTGATCTTCTGTCTGGTTGTTCTATCTACAGAGGAGAATGGTGTTTGAAGTCTTCTACTATTATTGTTGAAGCATCTGTTGCTCCCTTCAGTTTTGCCAATGTCTGTCTCATGTACTTTGGAGCTCCTTAATTGGGAGCATAAGCATGTATGATTGCTATGTCTTCTTGGTGAATTGACCCTTTAATTAGTATACAGTGTCCTTTGTCTCTTATGATGTCTTTACATTTAAAGTTTATTTTGTCCAATATTAGTAAAGTTACTCCTGCTTTCTTTTGGTTACAACTTGCATGGAACATCTTTTTCCATCTTTCACTTTCTATCTATTTGTATCCTTGTGTCTAAGATGAGTCTCTTGTAAGCAGCATATAGTTGGACTATATTTCTTAATCCATTTTGCCAATCTGTATCTTTTAATTGGTAAGTTTAGTCTGTTAACATTCAAAGTTATTACTGAAAAGGCGTTCTTGATTCCACTATCTTATCTTTTTTATTTTATTTGTCAGATCTATATATTCTTTTCCCTCTTTCTCTTTGTATTCTTTAAATTACCCTTAGTGGTACTCTTCAATTCTGTGCCCTCCTCCA
>PVIY010043151.1:0-20441 GCA_004026745.1 Myrmecophaga tridactyla
AAAGAAATTATGGTTTATACTACATGGTTTCAAGAATTATTATAAAATAGCAGTAATAAATAGAGTATGGTATTGGCCTCAAGATAAACAAATAGATTGATATAACATAATAAAAGTCCAAATGTAGATCCATGAATAGTTTCTTGAGATGAGGCTAGAGGGAAGGAGAGAAAAGCTAAAAGAGACACAAGGAAAATTTTGGAGGTGATGGAGATGTTCCCTATCCTGATGTGATGTTTTCACAGAAGAACATGTCTCAAAGCTCTTTACACTTTAAATATATACATTTTAATGTATGTATGTCAATCATAACTCAACAAGAAAGAATAAAACTTAAGCAATAGGCTTGTTTCCTTTCAAATGGTCAATAATTTTGATTGAATAAAATTGAAATGTTGAAATTTAATGCCAACAGTAAATTTGATGTTCACTATGCCTTCTCCCATACTATCTTTTTCATTTTTCTCACATTAGAAATTACGGACTCAGTAAGGACTTATTAGTATCACATCAGTTCCCAGCAGGATATTTCTCTCCTCTCCTGGTTTATGCGTAAATAGGTCTATACAACACATTCGGGGTATTTAGACAATACCTTCATTTTGGACAAGAATCTGTGTAGCAAATTGTACCTAAAGGAAATAATTGACTTGTCCAAGTCAGAAAACTAAAGTAATTGAAATCTTTGTTTCTTCTTTTTTTTTCCTTCGAATCCCCTGCAATTTTCAGTTATCCTGTGGCTCACAAAAAGGCATCCAGCTAGGATAGCATTTTCTGATTATTAGTGGTTATAGCTGATCTATCTTTCTGAACAAATCTGTGAGCCCTCAATTGTAAGTTATCTTCAAAAGGAAGGTGTTATCTCACCCATGATGAGTTGGGGACAAACAGGAAAGAGTGGAAGGCCAGCAAGGGGGAGCCACATGGGGTTTCCATCTCCCCAGGGTCCAGGAGACTTTTAACCACAGTCAACACAGTGTCTAGTAATGCTGCTTTTAATTTTAATGCACAAATACAAAATTTGATGGATTTATAATTAAATAGTAGCTTTGTTGTTTGGAATTAAATTTTTAAACATACTTTGGAGTCAAATTCATTAATTCATCTAACCTACAGATTTTATGTATGCGGATGATCCTAATAAAATACAGAATGTTTACAAAGTTGTGAATGCATAGTCTCAATAGAGAAATTGCTCTCACTGCTATTATTGGAGATTATTATATAAATATGTTCATATCTTTAAAGGTGCATTACATTTCCGTTGTTTTTCTTTCATTTACCAGGTACTTTTTGGAATGTGAACCCACTGTGAGAAAGAGATTCAGGTGATATTTAGCTAAAGAATGAGTTTATTTCTTCTGTATGTGCCATGGTGGCTTGCAATTAAATGATTAAGAAGATTTTAATTATGTTCAATGAGATGTAATTTAGGGCTGATAGGTTATTTTATGCTGTAATGATGTTTTGCCCTTTGCTCACTCTACCATGAAATATCATGTAGACATTATAACCCAAGCAATTCATCTTTCAGTACTTATAATTATTTAGACTCAATTTTCCTTGAGCTCTTCCTGACTTTCTCTGGGCTTATCATTCAGATAGGGAAGATTATAATTTCATTCATATTTAATAGCAAGTCTTCCACTCTCTAGTCTGAACATATTGACCCCAATTATTTTTACAAATCAGATTAGCCTTCTTGGCTTCAATCATTTCGGTTATTACAAAGACATACAGAAGGACTGTATTTAAAGTGATTGCCTTCCATATAGCTATAATCAGCAGGACTAGTGCATTCTGAGAGAGAAACGTGTTTTCTTCCAGTGATAAGGTTTGGATTGTAGGATTATGTTCATCCGTCTCACCTGCCTGGCTAAGGGTCTGGGGAGCAATCTTCATCTTCACCCTGCAGAACAATGACTCTCTTCAAGACTGAAAAATAAAGCTGCAAAGTAATGAATTAAATGCTTTGTATGCCAATAGGAATTCTGTGATGTATAACTGATGCAGAAATCAAATTGCATTACCCAGACCGCCACAGCACAGTAAAGACTTTTTCTCCAGCTTCTCTAAAACATCCAAAGAATATATCCCAACCCCCCCCCCCGCATTGGGAGTTTGCTGTTCTGATTATATGCATCCAGTTTAATGTAAACTTCCTGCAACAAGTACTCACCTTGCCTGAGCTAGAATACCTCTATAGCAACCCTCAAAATGTCTCTCTTACTCTTTTTTGTAAAAGTCATCACACACTTTAAATAAAATAATGTGAAGTAAATATGTGAAAGAACTTTTATGTTGCCACTTTTTCTTTTTAGCTAAGATTTCCTCCAAGGATTGGGGAATCAGAATTTGACTTCAAATTTAATCACCTATAGATGGTCTCAGTGACAAAATTATACAGCAAGATTTAAAATCAATGACCTGAGAATCATTTGCAATTGTGAATCCTTTACTAAATTTCACATGACAAGGTACAGTCAAAAAGTTCTTAGGTGGAATAGATCAATGTGTGTGTCCATGTGCTTTCTCATTTTGATAGGGTATGTACATATGTTAGCTTTTCAGAGACACTCATTTCAATATATTTCATTGGAAATTGTAATGTAATTTTGCACATATCTTTATATGATGGAAAAATTAAGGCATTATTGATGATTGTCTATGGAGGCAACAAATTATGCAATTATTAATCTTTTTATCCTACTGACAAAGCCATATGCTTGCTATCTCTAATATTCTATGGCATTAGGATGAAGTACTTAGACTCACAGTTCCATTTTTTTCAAAACTGGTGCAGCCTGGCTGTGGTGTACGATGAAATCTACTCTGGCTTTAATCTTGTTGTGTTCCAGTGTCTCTGATTCACACTTACAGTTCTACAGTGTTTTCTACCATGATAAATGAATGTGGCGTGCCTTAGTGTCTGACTGAATGCATTAATTCAGCTTTTCCAGACCACTGACACACCTAAAGCAGGTTAACACCTAAAAGAAATTCATCATCTCTGAAACATAAACTTCAATTATTAATCTAAGCAGTGACTACAAAATATATATCTCACTTTCTTTTTTTATTGCAATAAGAAACATATAAAATTTTCCACTTTGACCATTTACAAGCATACTATTACTGGCATCCCAAACAGACAACCTATTAAGTATCAACTGCCCAATCCCCCTCCCACAGATCCTGGTAAACACTAAACTACTTTCTGTCTCTATGAATTTTCTTATTCTAGATATTTCGATTAAATGATACCATATAATATTTGTCCTTTCATGTATGGTTTATTTCACTTGCCATGTTTGCAAGATTCACCCATGTTGTAGCATATATCAGAAATTAATTCTTTCTTATGGCAGAAAAGCATTCCAGTGTATGCATATACCACCTTTTGTTTACCTATTCATTTCTTGATTAACATTTGGTTGTTTCAAATCTTTTAGCTATTGTGGATAATGTTGCTATGAATATTGGTTTTCAAGTACCTGCTTGAGTCCTTGCTTTTTACTCTTTTGGGCAAATAATTGGAAGGAATTGCCAGGTTATGTGATAATTTCATTTAATTTAATGAGGATCAACCAAGCTATTTTTCATAATGCCTGAACCATTTTATATTCTCACTAACAAAGCACAAAGGGTTACATTATTCCACATCCTCAACAATATTTGTTATTTTGCACTTTTAAAATAGCCTGTCTACAGAATATTCATTAGTATATTCATTGTGGTTTCGATTTGCATTTAACAGTTAAAAATGTTCAGTATTTTTTATGAGCTTATTGGACATTTGTATATTTTCTTTGGAAAATGTGTACTTAAGTATTTTGCCTATTTTAAAAATCAGTTTGTCTTTTTGATGTTGAGTTCTGGGAGTTGTTTATATAATCCAGATATTAAACTTTTATCAGATAAAAGATTTGCAACTATTTTCTCCTATTTGGTAGTAGATTGTCCGGTCATCATAATTTCCTTAGAGGTACAAAAGGTTTTAATTTTGATGAGGTTAAATTTATCCATAGCTTATTTTATTGCATGAATTTGGGTTATGAAATAACCCAAATTATTTGGGTTATGAAATAACCCAAATTATTTGGGTTATTGCCAAATCCAAAGCCACGAAAATTTTCTCCTATGTTTTATGGCTTCTAAGAGTTTTAAGGCTTTAATTCTTATATATAGGTTGTTGAACCATTTTGAGTTGATTTTGTATATGATGTGAGGTAGGTGTCCAATGTCATCCTTTTACATGTGGATATCCAATTTTCCCAGTGTTGTTTGTTGAAGAGACTATTCTTTAAGTAGACTTGGCCACACTCACGAGAACCAATTGGCTATAGATGTGTAGATTTATTTATAGATTCTTATTTCTATTCTAGTGTTCTATCAGTCTATTCTCATGCAAATGCCATGCTATTTTGATTATTATAGCTTAGTCATTAATTTGGGAGCCAGTTAGTTTGAGATCTGCATTTTTCCCCCAATCTTCATGATTGTTTTGGTTGTTTGAAGCCCATTGCAATTACATATGAATTTGAGGATTGGATTTTTTTTGTTTGTTTCTACATAAAAGAATGCAGGGATTTTGAAAAATATTGCATTGATCTGTAGATCACTTTGGATAATATCGACATCTTAAGAATATTAAGACTTCCAACCCATGAACATGAGATATATTTTCATTTGTTTGAGTCTTCTTTTATTTCTTTCATCAAGGTTTTGTGCAAGTGTTTTACACCCTTGCTTAAATTTATTATTAGATATGTTCTTCTCTTAGAAGCTACTGTAAAGAGAATTATCTTGATTTCCTTTTTAAAATTTGTCATTACTCATATGTAGAAAACTACCTTTTTTGTTTGTTAATCTTTTATCCTACAACTTTGTTGGATTCATTTTTGTGTTTATTAGCTTTCATGTGGATTCTTTGGGATTTTCTGTGTATAGGAACATATCATCTGAGAACCAAGGTAGTTTTACTTCTTCTTTTCCAAGTTGGAAATACATTATTTATTTTTCTTCACTAATTAATCTGGCTTTAACTTCTGAAACTACGTTGAAACGCAATGGTGAAAGCAAGCAAACTTGTCTTGCTTCTGAACTTAGAAGGACAACTTTAAACCTTTCACCACTGAGTATGTTAGTTGTGGATTTTTCTAAAATGGCTTTTACTGTGTTGAATAATTTCCCTTCTAGTCCATATTTTCTGAGCATTAGAATACAAATACTTTTCTGCATTAATCAAGGTGATCATGTATTTCATTTTTTCCTTTGTTGTATTTATGTGGGAGGTGCTACACTCATTTTCTTATTTGAATCTCCCTTGAATTCCTGGGGTAATCCCACTTCATCATGTTATATTATCCTTTTAATGTGCTTTGAATACAGTTTGCAAGTATTTTTTGAGTATTTTTATTTTCATATTCATAAGGGATATTTGACTAATTTTCCTTCTTGTAATATCTTATTCTGGCTTGGTATTGTGGAAATACAGGCATCGAAAGTGATTTAGGAAATGTCACCTCCTCTCTTATCTCATTTCCCAAATCTTGGAATAGTTTGAAAAGTATTGTTTTCAATTCTCCTTTCAGGGTCCGGTGAATTCATTTGTGAAGCAGCCTTGTCCTGCATGTTTCTGTTTCTGAAGCTTTTTTTTTTTAATTATGATTTTATATATTTACTTGTTATTGATTTGTTGTGACTTCCTGATTCTTGAGTCAGATAAGGTAATTTCTGGGTTCTTAGGAATTTGTCCATTTGTTCTAGGTTATGTAATTCGTTGGTGTACAACTGTTGATAGTTTTCTCTTATGCTCCTCTTTATTTCTGTAAAGTTGTTACTAATGTCCCAACTTCCATATCTGATTTTGATAATTATGTTTCCTCACTCTTTGTCTTGTCTGAGTAAGCATGTCATTTTTATTGATCTTTTTAAGACTAAACTTTTAGTTTTGTTGATGATTCTTTCCATTGTTTTCTATGTTCTACTCATTCTTCTATGTTCCAATCTTTATGTCCTTCCTTTGCATCACTTTGTATTGAGTTTGCCCTTCTTTTATTAGTTCTTCCAGGTTTGAGGTTAAGTTATTGAGCTGATATATTTCATGCTTATTATCATAAGCTCTACATCTATAAATTTCCCTTTGAGTACTGCCTTTACTGCAACTCATAAGTTTTGGAACATCCAATAATTATTTAATTCATCTCTATGCATTTTTAATTTACCCTCTGATCTTTCCTTTGACCCACTGTTTGTTTGAAAGTGTATTTTTATTTAACACATATTGGTGAAACTTCCGGTTTTTCTTCTATTGAACTTTAATTTCATTCAGTTGTAGCAACAAGAGATACTTTGGCTGATTTCAATCTTTTAGAATTTATTGAGATTTGCTTTCTGATCTGACATATGGTCTATCATGGAGAATAATCAATGTGTACTTTAAAAGAATGTATATTCTGCTGTTGTTGTGTGAAGTATCCTATATACATATGCCTGTTAGCATAGTCAGTTTGAAGTATTGTTGAAATCCTCAATTTCCTTATTGACCATCTGTCTAGATATTCTAACTATTCTGAAACGGTGTACTGAAGTCTCCTATCATTATTGCAGAACGTTCGATTTCTCTCTTAAATTATATCAATGTTTTCTTCATATGTTTTGGGGATGTGGTGCTATATGCATATGTTTATAATTGTATCTTCTTGATGGATTGACATGTGCATGAATACATAACATCTTTCTTTGTTTCTTGTAAAAGTTTTTGCTGTAATGTTTTGTTTTACATCACATAGCTATACCTACTTGGTTTTATATTATTTTTGCTTTGAATACTTTTTCTATATAATCACTTGCAATTGAGTTGTGCTTTTTTTTTATTTATGAGTCTTTTGCAAATAACATACAGTTGGATCATTCTTTTTATACACTTAGCCAGTCACTGACTTTTGATTGGTAGGTTTAATCTATTTTCATTTAAAATGAATGAAAATCTATTTTCATTTAACTAACAAGGCAAGACTTCAATCTCTTTTGGTAATTGATTTAGAATGCCCTATACCTTTCTTGCCCCTCATATTCTCCAATGCTATCTACTTTTTTGTTTTATTTGTCTTCTGTAGTGAAACATTTTTAATCACTTTCATTTTTATGCAATTTTTTAGATATTTACCCTGTGGTTACCATGAGATTTGCATTTAATACCTTATATCTATTTTACTCTTGTTTGATTCATACTAAATAAACTTCTGCAGCATACAAATTTTAGTCCTTTACCCATTTCCTACCTTATGTTGTCCATATGGCAAATTAAATATTTACACCTTGTGTGCCCAATATCATATTTTAAATCATGTATGAAACAAAAAGTGGAAAGTATAGACCAAAAAATAATTACTACTGGCATTTATATTTATCCATGAAATTATTTTTACCCAAGATCTTTATTTCTTTATATATTTTCAAGTTACTCTCTACTACCATTTCCTTTCAACCTGAAGATTGGATGTCTTGCCAGATGTGGAATTTTCCTTGACAGTGTTTTGTTTTCACTTTTGTTTTCCTTTTTTCTTTTTTCAGCCCTTTAAAGACATCACACCAAAGCCTCTGGCTCCATTGTTTCTGACGAGAAATTGACTTAATTTTATTCTTTGTACATGATGAGTCACTTTTCTCTTGCTGCTTTCAGGATTTTTCCCTTTGTTTTTGGCATTCAAAAGTTTCATCATAATGTGTCTCAGTGTTTTCTTTGAGTTCATCCTATTTAGAATTTGCTGTTTCTTGGGTATGCATATTATATCTCATGTTTATTCCAAACATAGTTCAAATATATTCCAAATATATTTCATTACATTTGGGATGTTTTCAGCCACCATTTCTCCAAATACATTTTCTGCTCCTTTCTCTTGGGATTCTCATAATGCATATATTGATAGACTTGCTGGCACCTCGAAGTTACCCAGGTCTCTGTTCATTTGTCTTCATTTTTTATCTGCTTCTCATACTGCATAATTTCAGTTGGCCTTTCTTCAAGGTTGCCGATTCTTTCTTCAGCCAACCTATATCTATTGTTGAATCATTCTACTGGTTTTTAAATTTCAGTTATTGTACTCTTCATCTCCAGGATTTCCATTCAATCAAGAGATAGAAGTTATAATTTTTGTTTTATAAGTTCTATCTCTTGATTGAAATTCTCATTTAGTTCATATATAGTTTTTGTGATTTCTCTTAGTTCTTTATTCCACATATTCTTTTGGTTTTTGGAAAAATTTTAAAACTTCAAAAAAAAAGTTCAAGTCAGTCCAATAATCTGGGCATAGTCAAAGATTGCTTCTGTTGGTTTATTTTCTTTCATTTTAATGGGCTGTGTTTTTTTCTTTTTCTTTGTACATCTTGTGAACTTTTGTTGCTGTTGAAATCTGGGTATTTCAATATTTGAATGTGTTAGCTCTGAAAAACAGATTATCCCTCTCTCCCAATGTTAGCTGCTTTGCTTTACTGTTGTTTTGTTTTGTTTTAATTTTGAAGATTGTAGCCATCCACTTTAGTGATTTCTCCACACTAGTTTCAGGAAGACTATTGTCTGTACCCATGTAGGCACTAAAGTCTCTGTCCCTTTAGCTTGTACTTAGCAAGACATTTCCTTGAATGCCAGGAGCTAAAAAATACCTACCTCTGCCAGCCTTTGCAGATTGACCCTGTTATGGGCTCTCCTTTAGTGCTTAGCTAGCCTTGCACTCACTTACTCATCAGCCCATATGAAAGATTTAAGATTTTCTCATTTGTTTTCTGAGCATGTGTCTTGCCTTGGATATGTATATGGCTTTTAATCCCTACTTATACACAGGTGCTGTAAATGTCCCCCTTTCTGAGAAAACTCTCCATAGCCTTCTTTCCTGGGCCTTTCGCACACCATTGTCCATCTCAGGCCTAATCTTTCAGCCCAATCAACACCTCCTTTGCAGTTTCTTCTCCTGTGAGCCCTATGACAGATAAGCTGGAGATAAGTGCCTGGATCAATCCTTTAAGCAGCCACTAGAGGGTTTAGAGCCTACTTGCATACACTTTAATCTGCACACAAAGTGCCCTGTTTTCTTTCTGGAACTGGAGAAAAGTAACCCACACAGAGAATGCAGCTGCCATCCCACAGATTGCATTGCCAGGCTGGGCAGGGGGAGGGACAAGGGCTAGTAAAAGCATATCTGGGCTTTCCTACTGTTTTAAAGTTGTCTTCTTGATTCCTTGCTTACTTTGTTACAGTAAACCTTTGACTGTTTTCCAGATTTCTGAGAAAGTTACTTCTAACCATTTGTCCTTGTTTTTCAATATTTCTGTGGGAGTTCAGAATTTAGGGGTGCCCTAAATTCATACATGTCATTCTCTGCTCTCTCTTATAATAGTTTAATATAATTGTTTTCATACTTAGCCTTAGCTCTTGGCCTGCCAGTTCATAGTACTATTACTGTCAACCTCAAAGCTATATTCCTAACACTTCCTTTGTTCCCTTCATTGCCTGTGTTATCTTTCTAAGATTGTTTTTTTGTCTTTGTCTACCAACTCTCTGGTGATTACACATAAGTTTCTATTTTGCTAGGGGAAGCAAAGGGCCACACCATTCCACCATTGCTCCAGACAAATGAGTGCTGGGCTTCAAGGATAAAGACTAAAAAGATTTGATACAGTTGGTTCTACCTTTAGGAAATGCCACTTAAAATTCAAATCATAATCCTGCTTCCCTTATTATAAAATTATCATCACAAAAATTTTGATTATAATTTGGCTTCTCATATAATATGCCCACATGGAGAGAACGTGCTGTATGAAGAATGTACCTGTTTGCTTTGGAAGTTTTCTAGCTCAGTAAAATTATAGGCTGCTTTCAGATTATAATTAACTTTTCATGCAGCATTTCTTCCAAGTCAAGCATTCTGGTCCACTTGGCCACTACATTTCTCCTTGTAAATTAATAAATCTTTATTATAGGTTTTTAACTTCCCACCAATTGTCCTACACACACGCCTAATTTAGAGAAGGATTGAAGTATATGGTGGGCAAAAGTTGGTTATTAAGATAGGGGAAGGTTGATAAGTGCTAAATTAGCAGTCTGAAAAGTTCAGGAAGAGGACAGTTTTCAGCAAAGGGATAGGAATGATATTTTCTTTTCAGCAGACTTCTTAGATTGGGGGATAGTAGAGACTCTTGGCAGTCATCTTGTTTATCGGTAACTGGTTCCAGGTACATTTTTTTTAGGACCTTTTGATTAACAAACATCCAATTCAGGTCCATCAGCCACTGGGAGAGAAGCAAAAGGAACAAAGGGGGAGACTTGGAAGAAAGAGAAGGGCAATTTGACAAGAAAAGCAATTCCATGCTTGGCCAAGCTAAAAAGAAATGAGCCAGGGGAAAATAATTGGAGAATTGAAAGTTGTAGATTCTTCTTTTCAGGGTTCCAGGAAAAGCGTTTCTGTAACATGGACATGATTGGAGAGAGTTTTTTCTTTCTTTCCATGACTCTTGCTTTCTCATAAATAAATTTTTATATTACTACGTACATGTTTCTACATCAAATTTCTTATCCATTTGCATAGGATGGGAAGAGTTAGCTTTTCTTCTTCAGTTCAGATCATGTCACCTACATGCAGAAAGACTTAATTATCTCCCATTATTTGAAGAAGAAAAATCAATTTTATTGATACAATTTAAAACATACTTTACAAAGTAGTAGTGATTTACTTTTCCAAGATTATTACCTATCTTGTTCTCTATTAACTCAAATTATGCCTCCGTCACCTAGGATGTTCCTATACCTGAAACATGTCCTGTAATTTTAAGCATTTGTACCCTTTACCATTTCATAGCTCTACAAACCAAGAGAAACAAAGCCCAACAATCATCATCAAATAGTGTCTAAATTTCCTTCACTTTCTTTCTACCTTATCGTCATGGTTTCAAGGATGGAAACTACTAAGTGAGCAGTGAAAGAATATTAATTTAAGGGCAATTCAGTTACAAATTACAACTATGCTGACATAACACTTAACAATGTTTACAGTTGTAAAAATTAAACATTTGATGTTATGTGTTTTCAAGGGAGGAGAGAAATTATAGTTTCATATACTACTCATAGGACTAAAAATGCTTATATGAAAATTTTATAACAATTGGCAATATTCTATTTTTAAGTGGGCATGTTACTATGGCCGTCATTGCTAATACTTGATATTTACTCATGAAAAAAATACTAGAGCACATAAACAAATAGGCAGGTAGAAAGAAGGTCATTGAAGAGTGAGTTGTAACAACAAAGATTGGAAAATATCTAAATGGCTAAATATACCACACACAATAAATTCACATTTATTACAATGAATCCAAGGTAAACCTAATAGTAATGCAAATCATTATTTTACATACAACCAAGAAAGAAAAAAAAACGGCAGTTAAAATATGAAAGAATAATTTTAATATATTTCTTTATACATTTTAATTAGGTCATACCAGCCACACTCTTGTTTACTTTATTTCAAAACTTATAAGGACATTTTCTCCTGCATTTAGTTGTATCATGTGGCATGTAAATGTCACACTTTTAAACTCTCTTCAATATTTCAGGTTTGTCTATGTATGGACCCCTAAAAAGCACATAGCTATTATTTTGAAGGAAATATGAAAATGTATTATTATCTATAATTACAAAGTTACTTTAGATTTATATCACTATTTCTTTACCATTGGACATAGGAAATATATTTTACTTTCAATGCCAAATCAGAGCATAAACTTTTAAAAGTCCATTTAAATATCAATAAAATTCAGTAAAAGCAGTACCAACAATGACATGATACGACCGGATGTGACCACCGCTCTATGGGTGAAGGCAAGACCAATGTGCTATAACTTTCTCCAATGTCTATATTGAGTATAAATTGCCATCAATTTTAAGGTTTCTCTATTAAAGAAATTCTAAAATGTCAAAAATTGTACATCTTTGATCAGTAAAATCTGGTATTAAAGAACATGCAATAGGTTTGCTGCTGAAAGAAAACCAAAATTGCAAAACATATAACTTTCATACACGAAACATATTTACCCAAGGTATATAATAAATATCCATAATTGCAAATGATATAAATTGGTGAATGAGTAAATAAACTCATGAAGGGCAAACAAATCTCCAGTACAAAAAATTCCATGTAATTGATGTAGACATTCCACACTTGGGCTGGGGGGGTGAGGCACAAGTTCTTAGTTCCTATGTGTGAGCTGCTTATAGTGACTTCCTTCCAAAGAATGCATCATGGAAAGGGGTTAGGGAGAGGGGAAAGAGAACTTCATGTTGGAGAAAGCTGATGAACATTAGGTCAGCCAGATGATCAAAGTAAATATCAACAATGATGAGATGAATGTAGCCTTTATACCAGGCATACTGGATGGGATCCTGGTATACAAAAAGGGCAATAAGTAATGAGTAAAGCATGACTTTTGAATAAATAATCATGTATCTGTATTGATTCGTTATTTGTGGCAAATGTACCACACTAATGTCAGATATTAATAATAGAGGAAACTGGGTGCAAGGGATCTGGGAGTTCTTTGAACTATCTTTGGAACTTTTCTATAAATCTAAAATTACTATAAAATAAAGTTTTCATTAAATATGTACATATGAGATTGTGTTATATATTGGAGAAAAATACAAGTAAGAGCAATGAAATAAGACTATAATACAATTCATATCACAGGCATAATATAATTCACATCACAATTGAAGTAGAAAAATAATGTCTAACTGAAAGTTCAGATTTAGGTGATGGAGAGGGTAACTATACTATGTTTGCCCCAGATAAAAAGGAATAGGATAAAGAGATTAAAATGATGAGACAGTGGATAATTATGGAGAATGTATTATAAAGTACAGCCTCCAACATCTATAGTTTTCAACAAATACTGAACCAATGAAATAAATTCTAAACTCTTCCAGAGCAGCACCAATACTGGCTGGTTGAATTACACCATTATCAGGTAAAATCAGTAAGGAAGATTCTTACCTGACATGCACATTTTTATCAACAATTTGAAAATATACATTTATTAAATTACTGGAGAGTTGAGTAATTCATATCTGCTAAAATAGATATGCTGTTACTAAAAAGCATAATTGTGAAATCTTTGTAATAAGAAAAAATAACTGATATAATGATCTATGAGTGGCCAAATAAAACATGTATATTAATATTATTGCATCTCTGCAAATTACATAATTATGACTTAAATGTTGAGGAAGAAATATTTTGCTAACATTTCACGTATGGCAATGTTCCTTGTTACAAGTACACTTAAATGTTAGGACAGTATGTAGTTAAATGAAAATAAAGGAGAATAATTTCATTTTAGTAGTTGAGTAATACATAACAGTTAAGATATAGGTTCCTTTACACCTCAAGACACTTTCCTCTCTCTCTTACAGCAGGTGTTTAGAAAACAAATATTATAGGACTTGGTAGTGAACAGTGAAATAAATCGAAGCCCAAATATAATGGGCTCACACAAGCCAGAAAAATTCAACAATCCATTTTTTTCTTTTATGACATAATGAATATACAGTTCAATAAGACAGAATAAAGCATTTTATTTTCTATTGGGAAAATTTGTGGGGGTTTGCGATGCAGCATTTACTATGCATATAAAATGTAATTATCTGTTTTATGAAAATTGGATTTTTATGACCATAAGCAACTAAAACATAAGGATAATCATAGTTTCCAAAAGGCAAAAATACTCAAACATGGAAATAAGTAAGAGTAATATTCTTTTTTTTTTTCCCCTGAATCATCTCAGCTTTGAATCCTAACTTAGTTTTATGGGAATATTCCATATTAGTGTATTAGGAATATAAATCCCTTAGCTCCTCCATTGTTTTAGACAAATTGTTGCACTTGGCAATGCTTACTATTTAAAGCAGTAGAGCTCAGTAATTTCATTTAACTAGATGATTCAAATATTTGCTTCACTTGAAACTTGAAAATAACATTTCATTAAATCATGTTTTCATTAATATGACTATTGTCATTCCGTGTAAATTGTATCATAGAAGTTATGTGATTTAAAAATACATCATTTTTAGAATAAAATAGTATACAGTTTACTCACTTCTACTGTTGGGTTTTAGAAGTGATACGGATGATTAAGCCAAAATTTTATGTGTCTTAAAGACTAAAGAAAGGATCTACTCTGATAATGCAATTGTCAATGGTACTATTTACAGTATTTTAGTTTTATTCTTACTGAATTCAAGGTTACAAAGATTTTGCCATTGTTTTGTTCTTATTTTATTCTTTTATCAAATGTCACAGTGTTTACAAAAAAAAACTTTATATTTATACATACAAAAAATGAAATTAACTTCCCAAGAAAACATACTCGTTTCATGTATTTAAATTTGAATCAATTTGATCATTCACACAGAAAAAATTTGGAACAGATTATGAAGTCATGACCCCTGGCTCTAGTGTTGTTTTTGGCTACTTGCTCGTTTTGTACTCTTTTTGTTGTTGGTCTCTATTTTTTTGTGGTGTGTCCACCTCTTCAAGGAGAGTTAACCAGCAAATTGACCCCTTAGAAAACATGCAGGCAGATATTTTTCACTGTTATTTCCCAAGGTCATCTAATTAATCCAAGGATTCTCAAAGATCTGCATTCCAATCTCTTTCCTTCAAATCTATTGTCTTACCTAAATTGACTGCAGAGCAATTGAAAAGCATTTTCAAGGTTTTTAGTTTGTTTGATTGCTTCATACATATTATAACATATTATAACTTTGAATTATGGCTTAGCTTATTTTAATTTAGTTATACAACTGATTATACTTTCTGAAAAAATATATAATCTAAGTGCTTTGCATGTACTGACTGTATTTTAAAATATATGTATGAAAACTTGGGTACCATTATTACCTATATTTTATAGATTAGGGAGCTGAAACATGGAAAATATAAAAATCATGATCAATGGGAAAAAAATAAAATCAATGCTTTCTAGGGTCTACAATAAACAGTAGCATTATACTATGCTTCCATTGCATGTGACAAAGGCAATATGCCAAAACTAAACGTCAATAGGTGGGGGGATATGGGGGAGTGGTAAAGGATTCTTTTTGGAAGAAATGGAAATATCCTCATGTGGTAGTGTAGACCTGGCTAGGTGATTATACCGGGAACCACTGACTTTTTTACTTAGGTTAAATTGCATGATGTATGAATAAAACTGTTTAAAGATGAACAGAAAGATTCAGGTATTGGAGAAAATGTGGAGAGAGAGATGCATCTAGTTACTGTTGGTTGGGAGGTTGAATAGAGCAACTCTTGTGGAGGACGGTGTGTGGCTCCACAGGAGGCTAGGGGTAGGGTTGCGGTATGATCCTGCAACCCAGTAGTTAGGTGTATACGTGGAGGTACTGAGAGCAGGGACTTGAATGGACATTTGTGCACCGGTGTTTATGATGGTAGTGTTCCTGAATTACAAAGGGTGGAGGTTTTCAACTGAAAACTAGAAGGCCAACTGTGGTGTATTCATATAATGGAACATGGAGCAGCTGCAAAAAGGAATGAAGTTGTGAGGCATGCAACTAGGTGAATGAAACTTGAGGACAGGAAGTTAAGTAAAACAAGCCAGAAATGAAAAGGCATGTATAATAGTGCCTCACTGTTATGAACTAACCATAATGGGCAAAATCTGAGAATTGAATTTGAGACTATAGGTTATCAGGGAGAGCCTATTGTAAACAGGCTCTTAGGTTTTAAGCTCTTACAGCAGTCACATCTATTCCTGAGTTATAACTGTCATTTCTAAATTCTGAGATATTGAGCTTTTTGTATATAACCTGGTCAATGCATGGAATTATGGGTATTTTTATGACACATGAGACTCAGAGCTAGAGTTCTGCAGCTATGAAAGTCAGCTTTACCCCATACAGCAACTGTTGAAAATGAGGAAAAGGTGATCAGACTTCAATTAGAGGTATGGATGAAGCTGATCTGGGTAGAACTTTAAAGGGTAAAACATATTGACAGTATTTTAAAACTTCAACTTCTGTGTGAGACCAGAGGAAGGGATGTTTATTGGGTGAAAAATGTTTATTTTTGGTAGCACACTATCTAATTTAAACTGTATGTTTAGCTTATTCGAACACGTAATTACATGGAACCACAAATAGGGAGTGAGATTTTATTGGTTTGTGCAGGTTGCTGTGATGCCCCAATACATCCAAAGTAAGCTGAGCAGAAGATTAAAAAATATTTGAGAGTCTTCTTGAGGAACTGGGGGAAAAGGTGGAAATATTAAACTTCCCCACCTGGGTAAGACCTGATATTCTTGCAAGCATTGGGGCCTACTAATTTGATGGACAGGCCCTTGATTTGGGGCTTTACCTTTATGAAACTTATTCTTGCAAAGGAGAGGCTTAAACCTACTTGTGATTAACAAAAATATATATATATATATATTTTGTTATTCAGATGTGGCTCTCTCTCTAAGCCAATGCCACAGATGATCTCACTCTGTCCCCTTTATGTGGGACATGACTCCCAGAGGTGTAACTCTCCCTGGCAACATTGGACATGACTCCTGGGGATGAGCCTAGCCCTAGAATTACTGCAGTAAAAAATCCCTCTTGACCAAAAGGGGGAAGATGAATGAAAGAAAACAAGGTTTCCATTGACTGAGAGATTTCAAATAGTTGAGAGGTCTTTCTGAAGGTTATTCTTGTGCAGTCTATAGACATTCTTTTTCAGTTTTTGCTGTATTGGATTAGCAAAAGGGAAATACTTGAAACTGTTGAACTGTAATCCCATATTGAATAACTATAAAGCTTTTAAGGTGTGAACATGTGAGTATGAAAACTTTGTGACTGACACTCCCTTTATTCAGTGTATGGACAGATGAGCAAGAAAAAAATGACAATAAAATAAACAAGCAATGAAAGGGTATAGGGAGTTTGGGAGGTTTGAGGTTTACTTTTATTTTTATTGATATTCTTAGTTTTATTGTTTTTAGAATAATGAAAATGCTCAAAAATCGATTGTAATGATTAATGCACAACCTTATAATGATATTTTGAACTATTGATTATATACTTTGGATAATTATATACCAAAAAAAAAATTGAAAAAAGCATAATAATGGTGCCAAAAAATTAAAAAAAAATAAAACATCATGACCAAGATTATACAGCCAAAAATGGCAGAACCAAAATATGGGTGCTGGATTTCTGGTTCCAGAGCCTAGAGTCAAAATAACTATGATATTATTGATCTGAGGTGATGTAGAGAAAAATTTTATTTATACAAAGCGTTCTCAATGATTGGTTACTCAAATAGTTTCAAACTTACTATACCTAAAGCAGGTATGTTTCCTTGGAAAACCTTCTGCATTTTATGTATGCACAAAATGGAGATTCTTTTTCTAAAATACTATGACTCCAAAGGAAACATTATGACTATATGGCTATAACAACAATTTGCTGTTTGGGATAATTATCACTGAACAGTTTGAAAATTGTGCATAGAAACACAAGATGCTAATGCATCCAACATACAATTGGGTGATATTTTTGCATTCAATGTCAGAATTATGATACAAAGTGAGTTCATGTTTCAAAAACCACCTGTATTACAAAACCGATATATCTGAAATATGGTAGGAGATAAAACAAAGATCAAATACAAGTAAAAAACACCTTTCTCATCAAAGACAGAACATCAAATAAAAATCTGCAGATGGAGCTGAGCCCATAGGTTTGATGGACGCTGATGTATAAAGAAACAGGCAATGCCAGTCAGGAATTTTGCTTCTGCTGAGAAGGATCTGAAAGTTCCCAGTCAAGACGGGAGAGCATTCACCAGTCTCACAGGCTGAAGGAAGAGATGAGATTAGGGACTCCTTTTAAAGATTAGAGGTTGAAAAAAATACAACCCAGAGCAATGCAAGTGTTGAGATGAGGTCGGAGAGGTAGAAAGGCATCCACTATGACTTGGTGATTAGACATGCCACATTATCTGCAGCACCACAGGAACTAACTCTAAACCTAAAGAGTTTTATATTTTATATTATAGAGAGAAAGTAAGGGAAAAACACTTACAAAAGCATCTCATTCAAATGAGTATGAGAAGCAAGATGTGCAAGACAGTGGAGAAATTCAATATCAAGAACACTAGCAAAGAAAATGATAACTGGAATTTTAGCTTTCTCCAGAAAAGTTCATTAAAATACTTTTAAATATCCATATCAAATTATTTTGATTATTTCAAATAAAATAAAGGCTCAAATCACATGCAAAAGTAGCATAACATTATGAAAGAAAACAAATATTCCATGCAATATGAAAAAAAAAATTTAAAGTATGGCATGAAATACATTTCACCGAAAATAAAATCTCTTTTAAAGGTTATTGCACATCTCTAGCCTACATACAGTCAAGCAAAAAAAAAAAAAAAAATTGAAGAGGAAATCAGCTAGAACACATGCAGAAAGATTGAGATAGGCAATGTGAAATAATACTTAAGAGTCATTGATGATACACTGAAAAATCTCAGCATTCACCTAGTATTAAAAGCAAGAGAATAAGACAATACAGAAGGTACCACATTTGAATAAGTATTTTTGATATTTTAAAAATTAGGAGAAAATAGATGTGATCTCTAACAAAATGTATATTTTTAAAAGGTAGAATAAATATATAAATGTGTACTTAGGCACATCAGCGTGAAAGTGCCAAACATTAAGGATACAGTAAGCCAGAAAAAACTGCTGGTAAAAAGACCATTTAACAATCAAGGAGTGACCATCTGGCAATGGACATCTGATTCGCAACAATAGATGCCCAAAGAAAACGGGGTAATATCTTCACACAGCTGAAATAAACAGCTCTAACATATAATTTTATATTCAACTATAATTTTTCATGTGACAGCACAATTAAAATGTTTTTCCGTTACACGCACAGAAAATAATGGGCAATTTGACTACCCACAGAACTTCCCTTAAAAAAAAATATTAAAGAAGAGCAAAATGCTGAGGGAAAGAATAAGATATGAGAAACTGTTAAGTACAGAAATTTATAGAATGGAATGATAAAATTATTTAACAACCAATTGAAGAAAAACTAGTTTTTCCTTGAAAAAAAGAAAAACAAATATTTGATAAGATTGGAGGAGGATATCCAAATGGAGATTAATTTATGGTAAGGACTTTATAAAAAGGAATGGACATACGCATTGGATTACTGTGGATTTTGTCAAAAAGAAAATCATTGTTAAGGAAATAGCTTAAAGATCTGAAGGTAAAAATAAAGTAAAATAAATAAAATGAAAATTTTCCAAACCAGCAGAGAACTAACAATCAAAAAAAGGACACCTGATCATTATAATTTATGGATTGAGATTGTGAAGAGAATGCACAGACAAACCATAAGAATCTTCTAACTTCTACTTTAGGACTTAGGAATTTTAATGAACCCAAACTAGCCTTCCTTCCACAAACAACTAGAAAACTGACAAAATATTTTAGACGATAGCTTTCAAATATTAAACACAGGACTTAAGTCTTAGAAGAAAACCAAAAAGTAATCTAATGTTTTAGCCTATTCTTTGAAGACATTTACTTGACTGCAAATAGGAAGAGAGAATCTAAAGAAAGCTGGCATTTGGCATTCTAGCTGAGCTGAGACTCAGTGATCAATCAGTTCTGGTGTCTATAGCTGCTGAGAAGTGCAGGGAATACAACCAGAAAGGAGGTTCTCACACAAAGAAAGTGATTCTTGACACCATTGGATTCCTATTTCCCAGATTGTAACTGCTTTCTATTTGTTGCACTTGTTCTTTGTTTCATGTTTTCCCTCTTCTCTTTCACTTCCTTCTAGGATTTTAATTGAGCATTTATACAGTTTCATTTTCTCGCCTCAATTAGCATATCAATTAAATTTCTTTTTAAACATTTTGAGTGGTTGCTCTGGAGTTTGCAGTATACATTTACAACTAATCTAAATCCACTTTCAGATAATCCTGTACTGGTTCCTGTGTAGTGCAGTTACCTGATAACAGAGTGTTCACAATTTCTCTCTTCAGTCCTTTAATGCCTTCATTTCACTCCTCCATGTACTATAATCACTCAATACATTGTTTCTATTATTACTTTGAATGGTTAACTGTTAGATCAATTAATAATAAGAAGAAAAAATATTTTATTTTTTCATTGTTTGCTCCTGCTTTTTAATGGAATCAGAGCTTCTGACCTATATCGTTTTCCTTCTATGTGAAGAGATTCTAACACTCCTTTCAAGGCAAGTATGCTGGTGATGAATTTCCTCAATATTCGATTGTCTGAAGTGTCTTTTTCTCAGGATGCAAAATTCTAGGTAAGCAGTCTGTGTGTGTGTGTGTGTTTTCATC
>PVIY010043152.1:0-20507 GCA_004026745.1 Myrmecophaga tridactyla
ACTAGTAAGTGTCTTGGAGAACGTCTATTTGGATCTAGTCTCTTTGGGGTACGCTGCACTTCTTGGATCTGTAATTTTAGGTCTTTTGTAAGAGTTGGGAAATTTTCAGTGATAATTTCTTCCATTAGTTTTTCTCCTCCTTTTCCCTTCTCTTCTCCTTCTGGGACACCCACAACACGTATATTTGCACGCTTCATATTATCCTTCAGTTCCCTGAGTCCCTGATCATATTTTTCCATTCTTTTCCCTATAGTTTCTGTTTCTTTTTGGATTTCAGATGTTCCATCCTCCAGTTCACTAATCCTAACCTCTGTCTCTTGAAATCTACCATTGTAGGTTTCCACTGTTTTTTTCATCTCTTCTACTGTATCTTACATCCCCATAAGTTCTGTGATTTGTTTTTTCAGACTTTCCATTTCTTCTTTTTGTTCATTCCTTGCCTTCTTCATGTCCTCCCTCAGTTCATTGATTTGGTTTTTGATGAGGTTTTCCATTTCTGTTCGTACATTCTGAATTAGTTGTTTCATCTCCTGTATCTCATTTGAACTATTGGTTTGTTCCTTTGACTGGGCCATATCTTCAATTTTCCTGGTGTGATTTGTTATTTTTTGCTGGTGTCTAGACATTTAATTACCTTTATTAGTTTATTCTGGAGATTGCTTTCACTTATCTTACCTAGGGTTTTGTTGCTAGATGAGTTTGTTGTCTACCTATTCTTTGACCTTCAGTTCTGCTTTTTCTGGGCCTCTAGCTTAAGTTTTGTGTAACAGAGGGTAATTTTTCAGTTCTTGTTTTCTTGTTTCTTGTCGTGTTTGTAAGGTGCCTTTTCCCTCCCCACCCTTAGGAGGGTCTACATAGGTATTACTGACACCAGCCGGGTTTTCCCAGACTAAACTGGCCTCCTACCAAGGGGAAGGAGTCACCTGCATCAGTTTTCCCTGAGGGTGAGATCTGGCAGGTTGAAAGACTTTCCTGTGAAGTCTCTGGGCTCTGTTTTTCTTATCCTGCCCAGTATGTGACACTTGTCTGCCTGCAGGTCCCACCAGCAAAAGATGTCGTGGCTCTTTTAACTTTGGAAGGCTCTCCCTGCTGAGGGCATGGTGGAGACAGAGGAGAGGTTGTAGGCTGGTTTTAATGGCTTCAATTTGCCAAGCCCTGGGGTCTGAGTTCCTTGAGAGAGGGATTCCACCTAAGTTGGACTTCACCCCTCCCCTGGGGAAGGCACAGGTGGGAGATAGCCCTGAAAGCAGTCTGTTTCTTCCTATGCGTGGGGCAGTTGCAGCCTGAGACATCCCGCCACTGAATCCAGAGGCTGCCAAGTCTCCATAGAGACAGCCACAAAAAACCCCGTTTTGTCCCCTTTCCTCTTTTTCGGTTAGCCCAATAAGCGACCTCTGACTTGACCAGTTTCGCATGAGCTGGGGGCCTATTTTTAGTAATCAGAATTTATTAATGCCGCAATTGGTGCTTGGTTGGACTCAGTCCCTGCTACTGTTAGTCTCTTTCCTTTCCATCTGAGAAGCTGACTATGGGGGAGGGGCGCTGGGCACTGGCTGCCACAGCTTGGGGAACTCATGGTTCCCAAGACTTGCAGTCGGTCTAGCTGCTCCAGACCTGGGCACACTGTGTGTCCGGTCACTATCATGGTTCTGGGAGCTGTTCTGTACTGTTCATGGTTATCCAATAGTTGTTCTGGAGGATGAACTAAAACGTGCACATTGCTAAGCCACCATCTTGGCCCCAACCCTCATCGTTATTCTTTAAGAGAATAATAGCCAAGGGCAGTCCCCAGCCAGCCCAATATATTTTCTCAAAGAGATTGCAAGGGCCCAGGAGATGTTAAACTC
Organism: Myrmecophaga tridactyla; assembly: GCA_004026745.1. Taxonomy (NCBI): domain Eukaryota; kingdom Metazoa; phylum Chordata; class Mammalia; order Pilosa; family Myrmecophagidae; genus Myrmecophaga; species Myrmecophaga tridactyla. The sequence goes on from PVIY010043152.1 coordinate 1,848, forward strand.
ATTCCTACCCACTCTGAAATAGACCCTTCAGCCCCACTTCCCCGTGCATTAACTTGCTTAGCAAAAAGAAAAGGATGACAGCTTCAGAGCATTTGTAAGCATTCCAGCACACAACTGAGAGGTGGGATTCCCAATCAAAACATTTTTCTTTTCCCTGTCCAGCCTCTGTGGAACCCTAGTCTCATTCTAGCAATCATCTTTGCCATTGAGCAGGGTCATTCAGGAATCTATAAATACATGATATACACTCATAATTATATGCATGCGACTATATGTATGAACAGAAGTATTTATGCCAATGTGTGTGGTTTGAATGTTGTGTGCATTTGTGTGTGTGCTATAGGTATAATGTGAACATGCATGTGTATTGGCAGGCAGGTACCCTCCTGTACATGTTTGGATGAGTATATGGGTGGTCATAAATACTTATTCATTTATTCATCCATCAGCTTAATGAAGATGTACAGATGTTGCACACAGTGTGCAAAGTTCATAGGATAAGATACTGTATTTGCATAGGTATACACCAGGGAACATGAGTGATACACTTGTTTTTCAGTTCTATGTAGGTGTCTATGAAATTTCCACATATATGCATGCACATGTCAGGGCCCACAAAAGTGGGAAAATTTCTTATTGCATAAGTGAGGACACAACTTCTATTAATGCTGATAGGAGCAGCTGTGTCTCTCCCAAACCTTGAGGGGCAGATTCTAAACAGCCCTCACCTGAGCTTCAGGAAATAAAGGCACCCCTCTGCCCACTGTACTGTCAGAGTGAAAACCTGAGTGATGGGTCCGCCTTGTCATACCAACCACCACACCCTCTCCATCTCACAGGGACATGAGGCAGAACTTCCCAATAATGAAGCACCTGGAGTCCAGGCCACTGGGAGCCAGCCACCTGAGTTTCACATGTTTTTATGGTTTCACAGTTAATGTTTGGCCCTGGGTTATTTCTGCTCTTAGAGGTAAGCCAGAAAAGGCAGGGGAGAGATGGGTGGGGCAGGGGAGATAAGGTGCCAGGTCACCTGCAGGAGCCACCTGCCCTGGCAGGCACCTCTGGCACTGCAATATCTGTAGGTTTCCAGGTCCCTCCAAGGAATGAGTCATCCGAACAGGGAGAGGGAAAGGGCTTCTGAAAATATGGGAAGATAAGACAGTCCTTGCAAAATGCCCCTAAGGAGTCCAGCTTTTTCCCTGCAACCTTCTAAGGGATCCAGGAAGCTCCTCTATAATGTCCCCAGTAGATGAGCCAGCCTCTGTGTGGTCACCTTCCAGGACACAAGATGCCCACTATCTCCAAGATACTCTTTGACAAATTTCTCTTTTGTGCCAGGACAAAAATCTACCTCCTAACAACTTCCACTCATTGGCCCTCCTTTCCCTCCTAAGAGGGAAAAGAATCTCTCTGGGAATAACTGTCCTTTGATTAAGACCTGTGTTTCCAGGAGGCCCCAGTTTCAAATGCTAATACATAACCTGGGAAAAATGCATTACATCAGTGTGTGTTAGAGAACTTTCATTCCCATTCGAAGTCTTTAAACCCCTCAAGAGCAGGAAATATATGCATATACTATATTTATTTATTTATTTATTTATATGTATATAGGGTATATATCTCCGTTTAATTAAAGTTTACTGTTCCAAGCACTATACTCAGAGCTCAAGCACATACTAAAGTAAATTCACATCTACAACACTATAGAGCATTATTCTTATTTTATAGAGGACAAAACTGAGGTGTTAAGTACCTTGAGTGAGGTATCCCAATAATGAGTAGAATTCAAATCAAGATCTTCGGATTTTAAGACTTGTCCTCTTAAGCACCACTCTATAATCTTTCATTTCTAGTCCAATATCTTGCACATAGTAAGCCTAAATACTAAATGAGAAAAATGCTTTAATTAACAAACTGACCCAACTGTTCCCAGTCACACATTAGCATGAATGAATTTGGTGATTTGAAGCTGTTATGTACCGCAGAAAAGATCATGTTCTTTAAATCCATTATGATAGGGAATGTCTGATTGAGTTATTTTAATTTATATTTGACCCACCTCATTCAAGGTGAGTCTTAATCCTCTTGGTGGAGTGCTTTATAAGAGGATAAAAAAAAAGTGGACACCCACGCTGAGGCACCAGCATAGCATCACCAACCTGCCACTATACTTGGACTGCCACACATCACCACACTGTTGTGCCCTGCATCCTTCTCCACATCCATCCTGCAAATACAAACCTTTAGACTACAAAAGGAAATCAACCTCCAAAATAAACCAATGAAGGTATTTACATACCACAAAGACAGCAGAACAAATAAACCAATGAAGGTATTTACATACCACAAAGACAGCAGAACATCATTAAGTATGTCATGAAGCAAACAGATATAGCCCAGACTAATGACAAAATAAAAACACCAGAGGAGACACAGACATTGGAAAATCAAAGATGTTCCTATAACTCTACTAAATAAAATAAATGGGATGGCTAACAGCATAAAGGAGATCAAGAACACACCAGAGTTTTGGAGACAAGATAGCGTTTAGTGAAGTGTGGGATTTAGCTCGTCCTCCAGAGCAGTTAGTAAATAACCAGGAACACTAAAGAACAACTGCTGGGGCCACGTCAGTGACCAGACACACAGTATACCACAGTCTGGACAAGATGAACTGGCTACAAGCCCACCCAGAACTGTGCATCCCTAAGCCATGGCGGCTAGTGCCCATCCCCCACAGGCTGCTTCCCAGAGGGAAAAGGAAAGGGACCTTACCAGCAGCAGGGGGTGAACGCAGCCAAGCTCCAATTTTGGAATTAATTAACAAATTTTGACTACTAAAAATAGACCCCCAGCTCAGCTGAACCCCATGTAAAAGCAAAGGTTGCTGGGATTTGCCCTGGCACAGATGGGGCAGGGCTGAAGGAAAAAAGAAAAAAGAAAAGAAAAACAGATGTTTTTTGGATTGGACAGCACCTAATACTTGAAAGGGTCTAGGGCTGAAGGGAAGGAAAGGAGGGGGCACATAGGTCATGGAGATACACAAAGCAACATACCAACTTAAGCTCTTGATTGCAAACCCAAGGAACAGGGGTCCTGCTCTGGAATGGATTTTTCTTTCTTGTTTTCATGCCTCTGTTTCAAAGCCTTGACTACACTTTAGATACAGCTGCAAGGCTTCTCAGGTTCCAACTGCCCAGACATAGGCAGAATTAAACTTGTTTAATTGTCTGGAGCCTGTGCCTTCCCTGGGAGAGGGGTGGGGCACAGCTCAGGTAGAATCACTCCCTCAAGGAATTCAGACCTCAGGGTCTGGAACATTGAAGAGATTAAAGCCAGCCTACAACCTCTCCTCTATCTCAACCATGCCCCCAGCAGGGAGAGTCTGCTGAAGTTAAAGGTACCACATCACCTTATGCTGGTGGGACACACAGGCAGAAAAGCACCATATGATGGGCAGGATAGGAAAAACAAAGAATCCAGACGTTTCATGGAAAAGACTGTCACAGATGACTCTTTCCTCCTGAGAAGAGGCCAGTATGGTCTAGGAAAATCTGACTGGGGTCTATAATACCTAAGTAGATCCTCCTAAGGGAGGGGATGGGGGAAGGCATCATACAGACAGGACAAGAAACAAGAACTGAAAAATTCTGATCTGTTAAACAAAACCTAAGATAGAGTTCTAGAATAAGCTGAACTGAATGTCAAAAAACAGATAGAAACAAAGTCATCCAGCAAGAAAATCCTAGGTAAAAAAAAGTGAAAACAATCCCCAGAATAAACTAACTAAGGAAATTAAATGCCTAGATGCCAGCAAAAAATAATGAATCATACTAGGAAAACTGATGATATGGCCCAGTCAAAGGAACAAACCAACAATTCAAATGAGATACAGGACTTGAAACAATTAATTCAGAATGTTCAAACAGACCTGGAAAACCTCATCAAAAATCAAATCAATGAATTGAGGGAGAATATAAAGAAGGCAAGGAGTGAATAGAAAGAAGAAATTGACAGTCTGAAAAAAACAAATCACAGAACTTATGGGAATGAAAGTCCCAGTAGATGAGATGAAAAGAACAATGGAAACCTACAATGTTAGATATCAAGAGGCAGAAGATAGGATTAGTGAACTGGAGGACAGGACATCTGAAATCCAACAAGCAAAAGAAAACATAGGGAAAAGAATGGAAAGATATGAGCAGGGACACAGGGACTTGAATGACAACATGAAGTGTACAAATATATGTATTGTCGGTGTCCCAGAAGGAGAAGAGAAGGGAAAAGGAGGAGAAAAACTAATGGAGGAAATTATCACTGAAAATTTCCCAACTCTTAAGAAAGACTTAAAATTACAGATCCAAGAAGTGCAGCATACCCAAACAGAATAGATCCAAATAGATGTACTCCAAGACACTTACTAATCAGAATGTCAGATGTCAAAGAGAGAGAATATTGAAAGCAGCAAGAGAAAAGCAATCCATCACATACAAGGGAAGCCAAATAAGACTATGTATAGATCTCTCAGCAGAAACCATGGAGGCAAGAAGACAGTGGGATGATATATTGAAATTACTAAAAGAGAAAAACTGCCAACCAAGAATTCTATATCCAGCAAAATTATCCTTCAAAAATGAGGGGGAAATTAAAACATTTTCAGACAAAAAAAAATCACTGAGGGAATTTGCAACCAAGAGACTGGCTCTACAAGAAATACTAAAGGGAGCACTAGAGACAGATAGGAAAAGACAGGAGACAGAGGTGTGGAGAAGAGTGTAGAAATGAAGACTATCAGTAAAGGTTAAAAAGAAAAAAATTAGATACAACATATAAAATCCAAAAGGCAAAATGATAGAAGAAAGTACTGACCTAACATTTATAACATTGAATGTTAATAGATTAAACTCTCCAATCAAAAGACATAAACTGGCAGAATGCATTAAAAAACATGGGCCATCTGGCCTACAGGAAACACATCTTAGACCCAAGGATAAACATAGGTTGAAAGTGAAAAGTTGGGAAAAGATATTTCATGCAAATAACAACCAGAAAAGAGCAGGAGTAGCTATACTAATATCCAACAAATTATACTTCAAATGAAAAACAGTTAAAAAAGACAAAGAAGGACACTATGTATTAAGAAAAGGAACAATTAAACAAGAGGACATTACAATCATCAATATTTGTGCACTGAGCCAGAATGCTCCAAAATACATGAGGCAAACACTGAAAAGAGAAACAGACACATCTACCATAATAGTTGGAAACTTCAAATCCGCACTCTCACCAATGGACAGAACATTTAGAAAAAGGATCAATAAAGAAACTGAGAATTTGAATAATACAATAAATGAGCTAGACTTAACAGACATTTATAGAACATTACACCCCACAACAGCAGGATACACCTTTTTCTTAAGTGCTCATGATTCATTCTCAAGGATAGACCATATTCTGTGTCACAAAGAAAGTTTCAATAAATTTAAAAAGATGAAATCATACAAAACACTTTCTCAGATCATAAAGGAATGAAATTGGAAATCAATAATAGACAGAGTGTCAGAAAATTCACAAATATGTGGAGACTCAACAACACAGTCTGAAACAACCAGTGGGTCAAGGAAGAAATTACAAGAGAATCAGTAAATATCTTGAGTCAAATGGAAATGAAAACACAACACATCAAAATTTATACTATGCAGCAAAGGCAGTGCTAAGAGGGAAATTATTGCCCTAAGTGCCTATATCAAAATAGAAGAAAGGGCAAAAATGAGGAATTAGCTGTCCACTTGGAAGAACTAGAGAAAGAATAGCAAACTAACCCTAAAGCAAGCAAAAGGAAAGAAATAATGAAGATTAGAGCAGAAATAAATGAAATTGAGAACATGAAAACAATCGAGAAAATCAACAAAACCAGAAGTTGGTTCTATGAGAAAATCAACAAGATTGATGGACCCTTAGTGAGGTTGACAAAAAGAAGAGAGAGGATGCAAATAAATAAAATCAGAAAGGAAAAGGAGACATAACCAGTGACTCCACAGAAATAAAGGAAGTAATGAAAGGATACTATGAACAACTTGATGCTAATAAACTCGACAATGTAGATGAAATAGACAACTTCCTTGGAAGGCGTGAACAACCAACATTGACTCGAGAAGAAATAGACGACCTCAACAAACCAACCACAAGTAAAGAAATTGAATCAGTCATTGAAAAGCTCCCCAAAAAGGAAACTCCAGGACCAGAAGGCTTTACATGTGAATTCTACCAAACATTCAAGAAAGAATTAGTACCAATCCTGCTCAAACTCTTCAAAAGAAATTGAAGAGGAGGGAAAGCTACCTAACTCATTCTACAAAGCCAACAACACTGTCCCTCATACCAAAGCCAAAGATAGTATAAAAAAAGAAAACTACAGACCAATCTCTTTAATGAATATAGGTGCAAAAATCCTCAACAAAATTCTAGCAAATCAAATCCAGCAACACATTAAAAGAATTATACATCATGACCATGTAGGATTCATCCCAGGTATGCAAAGATGGTTCAACATAAGAAAATCAATTAATATAATACACCATATCAACAAATCAAAGCAGAGAACCCACATGATCATCTCGATTGATGCAAAAAAGGCATTTGACAAAATTCAACATCCTTTCTTGTTGAAAACACTTCAAAACACAACAAAGAGAACTTCCTTAACATGATAAAGGGAATATATGAAAAACCCACAGCTAACATCATCCTCAATGGGGAAAAACTGAAAACTTTCACCCTAAGATAAGGAAAAAGACAAGGATGTCCACTATCACCAATTATTCAACATTGTATTGGAAGTTCTAGCCAGAGCAATTAGACAAGAAAAACAAATACAAGGCATCAAAATAGGAAAGGAAGAAGTAAAATTCTCACTGTTTGCAGAGGATATGATACTATATGTCGAAAACCCTGAAAAATCTACAGCAAAACTACTAGAGCTAATGAATGAGTACAGCAAAGTGGCAGTTTACAAGATCAACTCTCAAAAATCTGAAGTGTTTCTATACACTAGTAATGAACAATCTAAGGGGGAAATCCAGAAAAAAATTCCATTTACAATTGCAAACAAAAGAATAAAATATTTAGGAAAAAATTTAACTAAAGATACAAAAGACCTATACAAAAGAAACACTATAAGAAATTGCTAAAAGAAATCACAAAGGACTGAAATAAATGGAAGGGCATACCATGCTCATGGATTGGAAGGCTAAATATAGTTAAGATAGCAATTCTACCTAAATTGATTCAATGCAATACCAATTAAAATCCCAAAAACTTACTTTTCAGAAATAGAAAAAACCAATAACCAAATTTATGTGGAAGGGCAGGGTGCCCCGAATAGAGAAAAATATCCTGAGGAAGAAAAATGAAGTTGGAGGTCTCATGCTACCTGACTTTAAGGCATATTATGAAGCTATAGTGGTCAAAACAGCATGATACTGGCATAAAGATATATACACTGACCAATGGAATCGAATAGAGTGTTCAGATATAGACCCTCTTATCTATGGACAATTGATCTGTGATAAGGCAGTTAAGCCAACTCACCTGGGACAGAACAGTCTCTTCAATGAATGGTGCCTAGGCTGGGACTCAGCACCAAGGGATTGAGAAAACCTTCTCGACCGAACAGAGGAAGAGAGAAATGAGACAAAATAAAGTGCCAATGGCTGAGAGAGTCCAAAGATTCGAGAGGTTATCCTGGAGGTTATTCTTACACATTAAATAGATATCACCTTTTTAAAACTTAAACTTATGTGTGAGACTAAAGCAAAAAATGTTTATTTAGTACAAAATTTACATTTTGACTAGTGCATTTTCTAATATAACTTATGTTGTCAGCTTAATTGAACACCATAAGTACATGGAACCTTGTGTAGGGCATGAGATTTTGTAGGTTTGTCTAGAGTGATGCCCCGATAAATCCCAGAGTAACTCAAACAATGAATAAAAAAATATTTACAAAGTCCCCTTGGGGGAATGGCAAGAAAAGGGGGAAATTCAACTACCCTATGTGGAGAATTCCTGATATTCTCACAAGCAGTAGGGATAACCAAAGCAATAGGCTGAGTCCCCAATCTTGGGATTTGTTCATATGAAACTTACCCCACAAAGGATAGGCTAAGCCTACTTAAAATGAGGCATAAGAGTCACCCCAGAGAACCTCTTTTGTTCCTTAGATGCGGCCTCTCTCTCTTAGCCAACATGACAAGCAAACTCGCTGCCCTCTCCCTCTCTACATAGGACATGACTCCCAGGGGTGTAGACCTTCCTGGCAACGTGGGACAGAAATCATAGAATGACCTGGGACTCAGCATCAGAGAATTGAGAAAACCTTCTTGACGAAAAGGAGGAAGAGTGAAATGAGATAAAATAAAATGTAAATGGCTGAGAGATTCCAAACAGAGTGGAGAGGTTATCCTGGAGGTTATTCTTTTCTTTTCTTTTTTTTTTTTTTACATGTGCAGACACCAGGAATCAAACCCGGGTCCTCTGGCATGGCAGGCAAGCATTCTTGCCTACTGAGCCACCGTGGCCCACCCCTGGAGGTTATTCTTATGCATTATATAGATATCACCTTTTTAGTTAAGGTATAATGGAGAGGCTGAAGGAAAGTGCCTGAAAATGTAGAGCTGTATTCCAGTAGCCATGTTTCTTGAAGATGAGTGTATAATGGTATAGTTTTAACAATATGACTGTGTGATTGTGAAAACTTTGTGTCTGATGCTCCTTTTATCTTTTACCTACCTTAATGACAGATGAGTAAAACATATGGATTAAAAATAGATTAATAATAGGGGGAACAAATGTTAAAATAAATTTAGTAGATTGAAATACTGGTGATCAATGGGGGGGAGGGGGTATGGTATGTACCATTTTTTTTTTTTATTTCTTTTTCTGGATTGATGCAAATATTTTGAGAGGTGATCATGGTGATGAATATACAACTATGTGATGATAATGTGAGTTATTGTTATATACCAAGAATGGAATGATCATATGGTAAGAATGTTCATGTTTATATGTTGTTATGTTTTTTAAAAAACTAAAAATTAAAAAAAAGACACTAGAAGAGCATAAAGAGGAATTTGAAAGAATAAATAGAAAAATAGCAGATATCACAGAGATAAAAGATTAAAATGTTCAGAGACAAACAAATCCTGAAAGAATGTGTCAACAAGAGACCAGCCCTATAAGAAATTGTGCTGATTTGAAAGGATGTATGTCCCCTAGAAAAGCCATGTTTTAATCAAAATCCCATTTTGTAAAGGCAGAATAATCCCAATTCAATACTGTATGTTTGAAACTGTAATCAGATCATCTCCCTGGAGATGTGATTTAATCAAGAGTGGTTGTTAAGATGGATTAGGTGACAACATGTCTTCACCCATTTGGGTAGGTCTGGATAAGTTTCTGAACTCTTATAAAAGAGGAAACATTTTGGAGGATGAAGGAGATTCAGAGAGAGCAGAGAATGCTGCAGCACCACAAAGCAGAGGATTCATGAGCCAGAGAGTCCAAAAGCCAGTGACCTTTGGAGATGAAGAAGGAAAATGCCTCCTGGGGAGCTTCATGAAACAGGAAGCTAGGAAAGAAAGCTGGCAGATCACGCCATATTCTCCATGTGCCTTTCCAGCTGAGAGAGAAGCCCCGACTGTGTTTGTCATGTGCCTTCTCACTTGATAGAGAAACCCGGAACTTAATTGGCCTTCTTGAACCAAGGTTTCTTCCCCTGGATGGATGTCCTTGATTGGACATGTCTATAGACTTGTTTTAATTGGGACATTTTCTCAGCCTTAGAACTGCAAACTAACAACTTATTAAATTCCCCTTTTTAAAAGCCATTCTGGTTCTGGTATATTGCATTCTGGCAGCTAGCAAACTAGAAGAGAAATACTCAAAGGAGTTCCACCATTTGAAAAAAAAAGACAGGAAAAGGAGGTCTGGAGGAGGGCACAGAATTGAAGAGTACCAGTAAGGGTAACTTAAAGGATAAAAAAAGAGGTTAAAAAGGATAAAAAAAAAAAAGAGAGAGAGAGAAAGAGAGAAAAGTATAGATCTGAGAAATAAAATCCAAAAGATAGGATGGTGGATTCAAGAAACACCTTTTGAATAATAACTTTGAATGTTAACAGACTAAATTTACCAACTAAAAGATACCAAATGGCAGAATGGTTAAGAATATAATCCAGCTATATGCTACTTATAAGAGGCTCATCTTAGACACAAAGATACAAATAGATTGAAAGTGGAAAAAGATGTTCCACCCATGTTGTAACAAAAGAAAGCAGGAGTAGCTATTCTAATATCAGACAAAATAAACTTTAAATCTAAAGACATCATAAGAGACAAAGAAGGACACTTTATATTAATAAAATGGACAATTAACGAAGAAGAAATAACCATCATAAATGTTTATGCTCCCAATCAAGGAGTTCCAAAGTACCTGAGACAGACATTGGCAAAAGTGAAGATAGCGATAGATGTTTCAACAATAACATAGGAAACTTCAATACACAACTCTCCTCTACAGATAAAATGACCAGACAGAAGATCAACAAGGAAATAGAGAAGTTAAACAACTTGATAAATGAATTAGACCTAACAGACATAATTAGGTCATTACACCCCAAAACACCAGGATATACATTCTTTTCTAGTGCTCATGGAACATTCTCCAGGATATGCTGGTCTTTATAAATTTAAAAACATTGAAATTATTCAAAGCACTTTCTCTGATCACAATGGAATGAAGCTAGATATCAATAACCACCAAAGAACAAGAACTTTCACAAATATATGGAGATTAAGTAATACTCTCTTAAACCATGAGTGAGTCAAAGAAGAAGCTGCAAGAGAAAAAAAAGTCCCGGAAAAGTTTAGAGCAAAACACACACAGAAGTTCAGAGAGCCAGAGAAGCTGAGAGATTATGTCACTGAAGTCAGAAGCTGAAAGCAACAAAACCCAGGAGAGAAGGACCAGCAGACGTTGCCATGTACCTTGCTGACAGAGGAGCCCAAGCTTGCTGGTAACCAGTCTTCAGGAAGAAAGCATCACCTCCTGATGCCTTGAGTTGGACAATTTCAAGGCCTAAGAAGTGTAAACTTGTAAGTTGATAAATCCCCATTTTAAAAGCCAACCCATTTCTGGTATATTGCATTCCAGCAGCTTTACCAAACCAAAATAGTGAGTTTATCACACCAGTTACCTGCATCTAGAGTGGGTAGGACATAAGACAAATGAATTTACATAGAAGGGCAAGAAACAGTCTGGGGCCTGGGCTACTCTCTGAAGACTTCTCTTGAAGTCCCTTGACTTCAAGGTGTTTCCACTGCAGTTGGGGAAGGAGAAATACAAAAAGAAATGCAGTGGAACTATAGGGACACCCAAATCAATAGGCCATGCCCATGATCTTGAGGCTTACTCTTGTGAAGCTTATGTAGGTAGCAAAGAAGCTTAGCCTACCAATAGGTATAACTAAGAGTTACTTCTGGAGGACCTCTGTTGTTGCTCAGATGTGGCCTCACTCTCTCTAAGTCCAACTCTGCAAGTGAAACCATTGGCCTCCCTGCTACATGGGACATGACATCCAGGGGTGAAAGCCTCCCTGGTGATGTGTGAGATGACACCCAGGGATGAATCCGGCCCTGGCAACATTGGATCAACAATGCCATCCTGACCAAAAGGGAGAAAAGATGTGTAACTAATAAAGTATCAGTGGCAGAGAGAGTTCAAATAGAGTCAAGAGACTACTCTGGAGGACACTCTCATGCAAGCTTCAGTTAGACATTGTTACCTATCATAACCTGTCAAACTCCAACCAGGACCATTCCAGCCAATCCTAAAGAACATGTAAGGCAATATATAAGATTCCACAAAACTACAACCTCCAGATGGGTCCCTGGACCAGGTAAGTCCTGAAACCTAGAGGGCCCAGCCTCTCCAGAGCATCAGATAGTTCCATCTCCCTACCCCATAGTACTGACAGACCCTTCCAACATGAAAAAGTTAGAATGGCCATAGCCCAAACACCCCAAAAAAGAGGGATAGAAAGATCAAAGGAGATGTTGGAGTTATACAGAGAAGATAGGATTCAATAAATGAGTATGATTGCTGAATGACTTAATTGATTTTTTTTTTTAGCATGGGGAGACACCAGGAATTAAACATGGGTCTCTGGCATGGCAGGTGAGAACTCTGCCTGCTGATCCACTGTGGCCCACCCTAAATTGATATCTCTTTTAGTCTCCAGTATCTTAGAGCAGCTAGAAGTAAAAACCTAAAATTGTGGAATTGTAACCCAGGTTAAACTCTGAAATATGTTCTACAACTTATTTTTGGTGCAGTGCTTTAAAATTTATTGGGTTTTTTTTGTATATATGTTATTTTTCACAAAAAAAAGAAAGAAAAGTCGATTGTAGTGATAAAAAATATTTAAGCCTTCTAGCCTCCTATATTCTGGAGAAGCTAGAAGGAAAAATCTGAGAGGATAGTATGGTAGCACCTGAGAAACTCTCGGATCTGTCCTGTAATTACTTGTTGAAGAGTGCTTTAAAAACTACTGATTTTTATCTTTTTACTTTGTATATATGTTACACTATACAATAAAAAAGTAAAAAAAAAAATAGAGAGGGAAGAAGAAATATGCAAATAAATAATGGTAGAAAACTTCCCAAATTTAATGAAAGGCAAGGATATATAGGGAGGTCTTCAAACTGAAAGAAAAGGATACTAGACAGTTGATCAAAGCAGCATAAGAAATAAAGACCTTTAGTAAAATAATCGTATGGGTAATTATAAATGCCAGCAGCATTGTATGATAACTTTTGGGATATAACTCGACTTTCTACTTCTTACAGGTTCTAAAATGTAAATGCATAATACAGATGATAAATTTATGGTCATGGACATGCAATGTGAAAAAAAAAAGAAAGAAAGTTAAAGAAATGCAATGGACTTCTGAGCTTGGCCCCAAATAACCTTTGATTTGAATTCATGCAAGGAATCCCTGAGTCCTTTACTTAATATGCCCTTCTCCCCTGTGTCAGCCCAGCAAAACCACACACACACAAACTTCTTTCAAGACCCAGCGCAAGTGTCATTTTTACCCTGCAGCTCAAGCTACCTATTCTTTCTCTCGAGGCAGAATTATTTCTCCTTCATCTGTGTTACCATTACACTTCATAAGCCCCTTGATTATAATATACATCACATCATTTTGCGTTGACGCAATAGATTTGTCTATCTTCCTAGATTACAAGGTCCTGAAATGTGGGGATTTATTCTCTGGGCCTAGCACTGTGCTTTGCAGAGTCAGTACTCAGTAAATGACTGTTGTGAGTGAGTAAGTGAATGACAGATTGGAGAAAGCAAGAGTAATCTTGTAGAAAGAAGGAACCCCTGAGCTCAAACCAGACCTGGCTTTGGCACCCCACAAATGGCATACAGATTGTCATTACTATTATCTCTTACCATGACAGTTGGCATGACAGACACCTCCTTTTCCACAGCCAGGGTCCTTCAGAGACCTCTCCAGAAGATGTGAATCATCTGCCACCCCAATACCCTTTGCTTTGGGGAGTCCAACTAACCAGGCTCCTGCCCTTTTCTCCACCTGTAGCAGAACAGGAGGAGCCCCATGTTAGAAAATTTGCCAACCTAGTGTACTGAGGACAAAGAGGGGGCATCTAGGAAACCTCTGAGGTCAAGGGACCTGAGATAACCAAGAACAAGTAGGACATGTAGAGAAGAATTTGGTAAGACTAAGATAGATAGAGACTACATTGGGTAATTTCCAGATAAAGAAACAATAAGGAATCTGCCAGTGCAAAGAAGAACTCCAAAAGACACAACTGTTTCTCCTTGGGAATGGAGCAGCCAGCAGGAAAGGCCCAAAGCCTGAGGCAAGTACTGGGATGAAGCCAGGTAGCAAAGGTATCACAGGGACACAGGTGGAAAGGAGGCTAAGACTGAAAGTTAAACATCTAAGTCTGGCTGTTCACCACAGGCCTTTAAGGGATTCCCACATAGCAGAGTTTTCTTATAGGACCTGAAGGAGATTTCACCAAAATTAGATCAAAAGAATCTCAAATTATGCCACAGGCACATATGAGAAGATCCTCTGAATAATATGATTCCATTCATCCTGGCTTTAAAACAACTTCAAGAAAAGAGTGAAGATAAAATTTTTAGAAAATGAAAAGCAAAGACCTGGGCTATTAGGGCCATTTCCCATGGCTGCTGTAACAAATAATAACATACTTGGTTGTTTCAAACAAGAGAAATTTATTCTCTCACTGTTCTGGATAACAGATATCCTAAATCAAAATGTCAGCAGAGCTGCTTCCTTCTAGAGGTTCTGAGAGGGAATCAATCTGTTCTATAGCCCACTTCTGAGCTTCTGGTGATTCTGGCAACCCTAAGATTTCCTTGTTTTGTAGATGCCCCACTCCAGTCTCTACCTGCATCTTCACATGGCCTTATCTTCTGTGTCTCTGTACCTGTGTATATTAAATTTTCCTCTCCTTTCTTGTATAAGGAACCAGTCATTTGTTTTAGGACCTAACCTAAATCCAGAATAACTTCATCTTGAGGTTCTTAATTTAATTACATCTTCAAGACTCTATTTCCAAGTAAGATCACATTCGCAGGTACCCAGGGGTTAGGACTAGGACTTATCTTTATTGGGGGTGGGGGAGGCACTATTCAACTCACTGCACCCTGCATGGACACTGCCTTCTTCACCAAGGCAGACACAAGGGCTCTACCTCAAAAATCATAGATAGGACATTTCCTAACCTGTACACTCCATCTCCACTCTCCTCCTCTCCACTCTCCTCTCTACCTCTCCCTCTCTCATTCCGTCTCTGTCTAATGAAGCCATAGGTGTCCCTGAAGACCTCAGAGGTGTCAGAGCAGGAAATCAGGGCAGAAAGGCAGCACCTTAGCACTGGCCTTCCCTTGAGCTCACTAGAGAATTTCTTCATGGCTCTGCACAGTCGATAATTAGCCAGCCTGCTAAGGTGCCAGTGGGGGCAGAATATTAGGAAAGTGCAAACCAAAACAATGAAATACCACATCACCCCCTTTAGGACAATTATAATTTCTTTAATGTAAAATAACAAGTGTTGGTGAGGATACAAAGAAATCAGAATCCTCATACATTCTTGGTGGGAAAGTAATATGGTGCAGCCTCTTTAGAACACAGTTTGGCAATTCCTTAGAAAGCTAAACATAGAATTAGCATATGACCCAGCAATTTTACTTCTAGGTATATGCCCAAGAGAAATGAAAACATATGTCCACAAAAACCTGTACACTAATGTTCATGATGTTATTCATAATAGCTAAAAAGTGAAACAATCTGAATGTCCATCAACTGACAAATGGATAAACAGAATGTGATGTAACCATATAATGGACTATTATTCAACCACAAAAAAGAATGAAGTATGATAAAGATTACAACATGGATGAACCTTGGAAACATTTTACTTAATGAAAAAAGCTAGACACAAAAGTCCACAAACTACATGATTCTATTTATATGAAATGGCCAGAATACACAAATCTATAGAAACAGAAAGTCTAAGAGTAGGGGGAGTAACTGCTAATGGGTACAGGATTTGGGGGGGGGTGATGAAAATGTCCTGGAATTAGATACCAGTGATGTCTGCACATCCTTAGGAATATACTAAAAACTACTGAACTGTACTCTTTAAAATAGTGAGTTTTATAGAATATGAGTATCTGAATTTTTTAAGTAAAATTGTGGTGATGATTGTATACTTTAAATGAATGAAGTGTATGATAAACTTTAAAAAAAGTGATGGGACTAGGGTTCACACCCAGGTATTTCCATTTCCAAAACCAATACTTTTAACTGCTGCACCATATGCCTCATTTGCTACCCTAGAAGAATCCTTTACCTCCCTCATTTTCTCAAACAAGCTCACTTTCCTCTCCCTTCCCTGTCCTCTGAGCACCAAATGCCCCCAAGAAAGTGATTTCTTCTTCCTAAGCACAATGGTGTCCAGCTCACTCCATCTTCAAAAACCTTCAAGAGCTCCCAAGCATCTACAATCTAAAGGTCAATCTCCTAAACCTGGAAATCAAGGCCTCCCATGATCTGGCATCAATTTTCTTTTACTATGACTGTACTCCATAGGCCCTCCATTCTAGCCAAAATGATTTCCCTGCACTTCCATGAAATCACATTCTTTCCTGCTGTTCCACGTGCCTGGACAACACTTTCCCTACCGTACAACTTGAATGGCAAAATCTTGCCCCTCTGCACGGATGCTATCTGCAAAGTTCTCTGAGTTCAAAGGTTACACATTAATTTTGCTTCCTCTGGTCTCTTATGAGCCTCTATTTGGATCTCTACACATTTCTCCTTCTATTAAGGAATTTGGGAATGTATTCCTTGAGGACAGCACAATAAACAACCCACAGCAGCCAGCCCAGTATCTAGCATACAATGCTGCTCAAGAAAAGCACACCAAACAAATTGATTGAATTCAATCTCCTCCCCCGCTGATCTCACTGTTTTTTTCCCCCAAGGGCAGTTTTCCTGCCACCTGGAAACACTGAGGCAGTTTGAACAAGCTGTTTAGAATGGTAATGGATGAAAATGGGCTACAGCCACATTTATTTCATATAAATTAACCTCTGTTAGATTTATGGCCTTGGTTCCTTTGGCTACCCAGCAGTTAGCTGGCATACATTTCCAAAGGGTGGAAATGATCCCCACCAGTGTGATGTCAGCCAGGGGTGATAAGAAGGGGATGGGAACTCAGCACCTGAGGTCCGGCACCTTCCTGAGCCATTCAGACTATCACCTCATTGGGACCCCTCCTGCCTCTTCCTCAGTCCACAAGGGCTCTCTAGAAAGGGGAGCAAGGGAAAGCCAAGCCAACAACCCCGCACTCTGGGTTTTATGTAACATGGTCCCCATTAGAGCTGACCCTTGATTTCCTAATCACTGCTGCCTCCTGGTATCTTGACTGGTTACACTCAACAATGCACCACCAGCCCTAGTATCCAGTGCACAGCCTTGTGCAACAGAATTATAATGTGAGCCACATAGCTAACTTTAAATTTGGAAAATACTAAATTTTCTAGTATTTACCACAGGTAAAATTAAAATAAATTTTAATTAATTTTAACTATATTTAAATTATTATTAATTGATTTTAAATTAAATTTGACAAGTTTATTTAACCCAATATATCCAAAACATTAGTATTTCAACAGTAGTCAATATTTTAAAAAATATATCAGTGAGGAACAGAAACACAAATAATAATCAGGCCTCAATTATATGGACTAACTATAATATAAAAACTCGGTGGAACTAAAGAGCATTTTTTGGTTATCAGGTTGGGGCTTATTGTAAAGGGTCCTAGATTGTAAACTCTTACAGAAGTCACATATATGCAGGAAGTGTAATTGTTAATTCTAAATTCTGAAATACTGAGCTGTTGTATTTGACCTGGTCTTTCCCAGAAACTTCAGGTATTTATGTGACCCCTGAGATTCAGAAGTAGAGCTCTGAAACTATGAAAGAAGGTAGTACTGCATACAGGCACAGTTGAAAAAGTGATCAGACATCGAGTAGAGATATGAATGAAGCTCAAATGGATAGGACTAAGGTATATCAGAAAACTGGGTAAAGGATAATATTGGCCGTATCTTAAAACTTCACTTCTGTGTGAAACTAAAGGAAGAAACGTTTATTTGGTGCAAAATTTATATTTTGGGTAGTGTATTTCCTAGTTTAACTTGTGTGGTCAGTTGAGTTGAACACCATAAATACAGGGAATCTTGAATAGGGCATGACATTTTGTTAGTTTGTCCATGTTAGTGTGACAGCCTAATAAATCCCAGAGTGATTTGGACAGTAAATGAAGAAGTAGTTGCAGTATTCTCCTTAGGGAAATGGGGAGAAAGGGGGAAAGATTCAACTTCCCCATTTGGAGAATTTCTGATAGTCTCACAAGTAGTGGGGACAACCAAATCAATAGGCCAAGCCCTCAATCTTGGGGTTTGCCCCTATGAAACTTATTCCTGCAAAGGATAGGCTAAGCATACTTAAAATTAGGACTAAGAGTCATCCACAGAGAAACTCTTTTGTTGCTCAATGTGGCCTCTCTCTATAAGTTGACATAGCAAGGGAACCCACTGCCCTCTCCCTCAACATGGGACATGACCCCCAGGGGTGTGAATCTCCCTGGCAACATGGAACAGAAATCCCAGGATGAGCTGGGACTTGGCTGAAGGGATTGAGAAAACCTTCTTGACCAAAAGAGGGAAGAGAGAAGTGAGACAAAATAAAGTGTCAGTGGTTGAGAAATTTCAAGTTGAGGGGTTATCCTGGAGGTTATTCTTATGCATCACATAGATATCCCTTTTCAGTTTATGATGTATTCAAGTGGCTAAAGGAAAGTACCTGAAACTATAGAGCTGTGCTCCAGTAGCCTTGCTTCTTAAAGATGATTGTAGGAAGATGTAATGTTTACAATGTGACTGTGTGATTGTGAAAACCTTGTGTCTGATGCTCCCTTTATTTAGGGTATGGACAGATGAGTTTAAATAAATAAATAAACAATGGGGGG
>PVIY010043153.1:0-20183 GCA_004026745.1 Myrmecophaga tridactyla
CTTTTAAAAGCGCTAAATCTTTGCTATAGTTTCAGGTAATAAGGAATCAGATATTGTTTCAAACCTGACAACTTTTAACATTTTGCTTTCTCAAGGGCAAACCTTGAACGATATCTTCGTATTCCAAACAGTTGCAAAAATGTATTCTTTCACCTTGTAAAAATGAAGTGCTAGAAATGGTTAGGTTTATTTGATATGTTATAAATTGTATAACAAATATTTAGAAAATGTTATGAATGTTGGAAAATATTTTCTAACCTTTTGTTAATTACTGATCTGCATAATATTAGACAACAATATAATGCTGCTAGTCATAGTTTTCTGTTTCCTAGTAAAACTGTGAAGAAGAAATGAACCTCTGTTTGACTGAGGTGCTTACATGTTTAAACCAGGCTCCTAGTGCCATGCTGTCTCCTCATTTGAGTTAATGGTTAGACTCCTTTCTGCAGTCCCTAAAACTATACAAGTATCAGTTACATCACCTGGACATGCTCTAGAAGTAGATGAGAACCTGCTGTTACTGAAAATACCTTGCCTCTATGGAAACCTCTAGCTCTGCCTACTGCAAAGAGTTCAGTCACTTTAGCTCTTCAGTGGACACTGCCTCCAGGCTGGCTCTGTTGCATAGTGCCAGAAGTGCTATGAAACAGGGTGACAGATCCCTGGAGGTCACCTTCCTGTTTTCCAGAGGCCCAACAATGCTGTGCTACATTAACTGTACAAAGAACATACCTTCCAGAGCCATGAGTGCCAGAGTGATGTGGTTAGAACCTTAAAAAACACAATTAGCAACTAAGGCCTGCTCCTATGAGGGGACACCATGTATAATATTGTAAGCCTAGCAACCACCACAGCTCAAAAAGGAACCTGTGCATTAATTGGCATTAAGTGCTGTACCTACATACCTGATAAATATAATAACATTTCCTCTATACTAGATCACATGCAAAGTAATCAAACATGTTAAAAATCTTGGCAAACCTAACTCATTTTCTAGGTAGTTAGTACTCTTGCTTATAAAATGGGAAATAACTCTCTTAAATGCCACCTTTATTTTGTTTGCCAAATGTTTGTCTTATTGTTGCTTATTTGTCTTTATAAGTTTATGTCTAGAGCATCCTCCAAAATAGTATGAAAGTTTTCTTCGCCCATGACCAGCAGGAAGTAACTACAGAAAAATGAGA
Source organism: Myrmecophaga tridactyla (assembly GCA_004026745.1). NCBI lineage: Eukaryota > Metazoa > Chordata > Mammalia > Pilosa > Myrmecophagidae > Myrmecophaga > Myrmecophaga tridactyla. The sequence goes on from PVIY010043153.1 coordinate 1,185, forward strand.
CCTTTGCCCATTTTCCTTATATGAAAAGTGCTCACAAAATATGTCTTCATAAGAATAAGAAGAGTAAAAATGCAAAGGGGAAATTGATAACTGGAAAATATGCTTGCCCTAGCTGGGCTTAGCAATTTACTCTTTGTACTTAGTTCCCAGAACATTAATCAGAACTTTTCAGTTAGTTCTGCTTACAGAAATAAGATAACATAATAGCATCAAGAACATCCTGTGGCCTAGTGAATCAGTGACTTCCTCCTCAAAAGACAAAAGTTTGATATTCTTGAGGATCAGCTAAGAAAAGCATCATGAACACTCTGCAAATAAAAGCTTGCATGTCAATATCTAAAGCTAATCACTGACACTGGAACAAGACATACTTGAGACAGCACAGGATGAGGCATGTGCCCGTGCTTTCCTCATGAAGATCCAACATCGCTGCTGACCTGACAAGAAAGATTCAAATGGACATTATTTAGTTTTGATCTCTACCCACTTTCTTTTACCTGTAAAAAAAACCCTAACCCACATCCTCACTTTGAACTGGTTTGTGGAAGATTCCTTCAGTTCCTTGCAAAGTGCATTTGCAATAAATCACTTTCACACAGAGAGATATGTTTCTCCTTTGTAGCACCATGTCAGGCGGGCTGTTCTATGGAAAGTGCCGTGCTTGCAGCAACACATCCAACTACATGTTGAAAGTATATGGATATTCAGTCTCTGCTGTGGTGAATCTAAGACTCTAGCCCAAGGTCATAGGCTTACATCATGTATGGTCCAACTACCCTGACATAGGGGTTTTCCACAGACAATATTCCCAAGAAAGAATTGTCATCTTACAGAAGCAGCTCAGTGATCACAAATATGCTAACTGGTATTAGGGTGTTTTAGATTACTGGATGCCAAAGCAAATATCAGGTAATAGGCTGGCTCAAACAATGGTAATTTATTGGCTTACACTTTTGAGGCTAGGAGAAGTCCAAAATCAAGCATCAGCAAGGCAAGGCTTTCTCCCAGAAGACTAAGGCATACTGGGTCTGGCTGCTAGTGATCCTTGGTCCTTGGCTTTTCTGTAATGTGGCTTCTCCTTTCTCTTCCAGGTTCTGTTGACTTCCAGCTTCTGGCTTCTCCCGCAGTTTTTTTCTCTCTCTCTGTGATCTTCCCTATAGGGCCTTAGGAATAGAATTAAGGCCCATCCTGATAAGGTGAAGTAACTTCATCAAAAGGTCCTATTTATAAGAGCACATACCCACAGGAATGGATTTAGTTTAAGAACATATTTTTCTGAGGTACATAGCTTTAAATCACTACATCAGGTATGAATGGCCCCAAAGAGCTCATCAACAATAGGGCAAAACCAGCTCAAAGCACAAGGTCTTCTGACAGCACAAGAATAAATGTGCGGATAATTTCTTTGAAATCAATGAGGAGAGGGGAGGGGATCTTGTGTGAAGCAAGATCCTCATAAGGATTGAAAGTGGACCCTCATCTCATGACTTTTGTATCAACCTGGTACCTTGGGCCAGAGAGTGGACAAAAATAAGTTGCTTGAAGAGCTCTTTCTGCTGTAGCAGAACATAGTCCAGATGCAAATGAAATAAAGCTGGAGACAGAGAAAGCATTTGCACCCAACAAACATGTGTTTGCTGATCGGCTGCTCAGCTGGCTCACTCAAACTCAACAGCAACTTCATAATTCCTCCATATGTCCAGCTGAGCTGAAGAATCTTGGCTGTCTTCCACAGATCTTGGGTGTCTGTGCAGACTTGGTGAATTTTCTTTGGGCCCCTTCTTAAAGAATAAAGTCCAGTTTGCGGGAGAACCAAAAGAGGGATGGAGAACATCCAACTCGGGTCTGAGGCTACAACAGCCAGGTCATAGATTATGAAGGAAAGTCCTTCCAAGACCCAGAATAAATCCCTCTGGTTGTTGCCTTCATTATCCAAACAAATTTCGCTTCACAAGGCATTAAAAGGCCCAGGAGATACAGAGAAGAAAGGAAGAAAAACATGGAGTGATCTTCTAGGAAGCAATTCAGCCATGTCTTCTTCTCCCAAAAGATCCACTAGTGCATGTTTTCAAAGGTTAACTTCCCCTTTACTAGGTAGATTGGACATCTAGAAAAATAGTTGTCTCACAAAGTAATACCCACTCATCTAAATGATCCACATGCAGTTCCTCCCTGGGGAATCAGTTACCCAGCAAGTGGGGAAATTCTCAGATGCTCAGGAGCTAAGGAATATTTGCATTTTTTCGCTCCTTCCTACTCAAGCCCCACCCACTTCTGAGCTTTCCTTTACCCACTCTACCAACTCTTCAGGCAATCCTAACCGCTTAGAAGTATATCTGGGCTGAGGAGGCCCAACTGGGTCCAAAACTGGAAATTAAACCATGTCTATCAAGATCATAGGGTAGCCTTACAAGAACAGCAGAAATGTGTCACAGGAGATCATTCTAGGGAGGAAAAGAGCCAGGCATAGCTAGCTTAATCCTATAAGGAACCTTAGTGATCAGAGAACCCTTTGAGTTCATCTCAGATTGACAGCTTTGATTTTTTCAGCTCATGTGAGTCTGTTAATATGAATATGCAGCTTCACCTCCCAAGGGTGTCCACTGATCTAACCTGATGCCTCAGGACACAGATCTCTAGAAGTAAAGCAAATTGCTCAAGGTCACAGACTGCCTAGCTCAGGTCTCTTCACTCCTGGGTGAGGAGTCTTTCACAGCACTGAACAGGCCTCCCTACCAATGCTTGCTTGCCTTCTAAGGTTGCCTGGTTCCGTGTACCTGGAAAGAATTCCCAAATCATACCTTACCTGTCCTTTAGAGCAAGGTTCTTCAAAATGCGGTCCACAATCAACCAGTGGGCCACATGGATGATGAGTGACATGAAAATATGAGTGCTTTTTGCAGTTCTAATGAGGAATGATGCACAAACGTCAATGCTTGTGGATAACTATGGGCTAGTTTTTAATAACATACAAGTATGTGATTAATAGATTGCCACAAAGCTAGAGTTGTGTGCTCATGAACTAAGATGATCAATTTCTGAAGCCTCCTGAGGACTTCAATTCAGGAGACCATCAAGAGTCCAGCTGCCACACAACTCCTAGCAATGTGTGCAAAGCCCCTACTGTGCACATGGATATGCACAGAGCTGGGGTTTCTGAGACTACTTTTCCTAATTTTCAAGGGCTGATGTTCTTAAATTAATTAAGATATCTGAAGACTCATTAATCATTTTGCCTTTAATTTATGCAATATTAAATTTTGGTTGTTATTATATTGTTCTCCAATGCTTTCTCACCAAATTCTTTTTCCATTTGAAGGTGGAATCAAGTCAGATAAAACTGTCCACATTTTGGGGGGCTCAGCTCTAGAGATGAGGGAACCTGAATTACAAGTATCAGTGTAAACAACCAAGTAATCTGATTTGACAAGAAGAGAAGTTGTTTGAACCAAAATGAGGAGCCATTTTGGTCACTAAACTCCCAAAGAAGTTCTAATGTCAAGAGCCACAGGCTGGGTGTACGTTGCTGGGAAAGGACCACGGCAGTTATGGACTGATGTCAGTGGCATCAAGCAAAACCTCCCACTGAGCACACACCCATCCCCTTGCCTGCAGAAGAGGAAAAATCATACCCAAAAAAGAGGCATGTGGAACCAGGTGTCCCTCATGCTACCTCTCTCACTTTCTCTTCGTTGTCACACTTTTACCACCACTGTTCACTCATTACCTCCTGCTATATGATTCCTAGCCTTACTTCTTAGACCAAATGGCATTCTCTCACACCTTATCAGCCACCTCTTAACTGTCAAACCCAAGCATCTGAGTTTGATCCTTGTGTTTGTTTGGAACCATTATGTACCCAAAAGGTCGTGTTCTTTAAATACATTCCTTTGGATACTGACCTGTTGTAGGTGGTACCATTTGGTTATGTTATTTCAATTGAGATGTGACCCACTTTGTTCAATGTGGATCTGAATCCTTTCATTAGGGTCCTTTATGAGAGGATAAAATGCATACAGAAGCAAAGTGATGAAATTAAGAGAAGCTCATAGAGAAAAGGCTCAGAGAAGCAAAGAGAGGACCCACAGAAGCTCAGAGAGGAAGCTACTGAAGCCAGAAGCTGAAAGCAATGAAACTCAGGAGAGAAGGGTCAGCAGAAGCTGGCCAGGTACCTTCCCATGTGACAGAGGTGTCCCAGATGCTGCAGCCTGTCTTACAAGTCCGGGTATTGTCCTGCTGATAACTTGAGTTGGACAACACATTTCTGGTATACTGCATTTTGGCAGCTTTAGCAAACCAAAACAATCCTCATCTTGTTCTAATTTACCACCCCTCTATCTCAAATTCTCCTTTGTCTTGGCCTCAGTGTTAACCCTCAACCCATTGTTACCTTACTTCTCTATCTCTGTGCTCTTTTCTCCTCTTTAGCTCCATATTCCCTTCTCATCCCTAAGTGTAATGGTCCTTGTAGTTCTGCCCTTGAACTTTGCTCTTTTTATGCTCTTTTGCATTCAGCTTCTGTGCTGGTTTGAATCTGTTAGGTACCACAAAAAGGACTATATTCTTTTAATCCATTCTTATGGGGGCAGACCTATGTGGGTGGAGCCATTTGACCATGTGACCTAGCCCATTCAAGATGGGTCTTGAATCCCTTACTGAAGTCCTTTATGAGAGGATAAAGGCAGAGATATTTTGGAGAGAGCTGAGAAAAGCTAAGAGAGAAAGAAATACCCAGAGACATTTTTGGTGACAGCCATTGAAACCAGAACTAGGAGAGAAGGACCAGCAGACATTGTCATGTGCCTTCCCATATGACAGAAGAACCCTGGGTACCAGCAACCATTCCTCCAAGAAAATATCTTCCTCTTGATGCATTAATTTGGGCATTTTCATGGCCTTAGATCTTTAATTTTTAAGTGATAAATCCCCAATGAAAAAGCCAACCCATTTCCGGTATATTGCATTTCAGCAAATTTAACAAACCGAAATAGCTTCTCCTTAGGTTTCAGCTACCCGCTCATGGAGAGTACTCTGCAATTGGGATCATTCATTTACTGAGTGCTTACCATGTGTCAAGCATTAAGCTAGATGCTGCAAATATAGGAGAAAATAAAACACAGATAAAGGACTAATGGAATACTTAATCTCAATATCCTGTCCTTCAATACTATATACTACAGCTCCACCTGGCACCTCAAACCTAATTCACCAGCATCCTCAAAATGCTTCTCCACTTGGTGCACTTTTTTGGTTAATTATTCCATTAGTCTTGTGTTCATCCAGGTTGGTGACCTTGGACTCATCTTTGGTTGTTCCTTTTCCTGTAACAATCAATCATCATGTTTCCTAGATTCTACTTAGATGTTATCCATGTTCCTCCATAACCACCTTGTGAAAACCCACATTAGCCCTCATCTAAAATATTCTGAAGCCTCCTTTCTAGTCCTGCTACTTCCTATGTTTGTCCCCTCTGAGTCATCTTATGAGAATAATTACTCTTCCTCAAGCACAACTATAAGACATTCCTTTACCAAACTCTCAGACTCCCCACTGACTGATAAATATACAGTTAAGGTCTTTTATGATAAAGCCCTAATATACCTTATCCCCCAACTCTTCCTTACCATACCTTACATATCAATCAAATTAGATGACTTACTGACACTTCTCCATCTTCATATTTCTCCTCATGATATTCCCTCTACCTAAAAAGTCAAGAATGTTCTTTCCCACTTCTATAACCCCACCTAATGAAATTCTATTCATCATCCTTCAAGAACTACTTTGAACAACATCACATTCTTCTGCCAGATAGAATCCTTACCTTTTTTTGACCTCCTTTTACCCATGGTTGGTCCCTCTCCTGGGTTTAATTACATTTGTATTATTTGCATCCGTGTCTTATCCCCACAGCTGGGCTATACCCTATCCACCATGAAAGATAAAGTTCTTGGGCGTGTGGAAAACATATCAGAATGGAACAGCATGAGTTCTGTTCCAACTTTGGAGAGTTGATAGCACTCTAAGAGTGGTGACACCTGAAGCACAGTAGTATTCCTAAAAGCACTTTGTTAAAACCCAAAAGAAGGACCCATTGTGGATCTGAGATGCAGTGACCTATTCTTTGAGATTTTGTGCAACTTGAGAGGAAAGGAAAATTATTTTTAATTCATATATCTTATAGGAGACTGACATCATCCGGACATAAAATAATAGCCAACATTTATATACCACTCACTAACGTGCCAGACACTGTGTCATTGTTCCAGATACATCACTTCATTCAATCCTCACAAAACCTCTTTTACTGATGAAGCAGCTGAGCCCAGGAGGGTCAAGCCTCTTGTCCAAGGCCACCACCAACCAGCAGTGGAGCTGAACCCAAGCAGACTGGCCTTAGAGCCATACGGGCCATGATACTATCCAGATACTCACTATGCTGTGCAGACAGGAAAGGAGGCCCCTGCCACAACCCACATACCAACTTCCAACCATGCAGTTCACATGACCCTGAGAGCCATGTTTTACACCAAGTAGTCCTGGGGGTTACCCCCATGGAGCTGCTGCTTTGGCCTCTCTAAGGAGGATGGTTGACAGCAGAAAATGTGTATTGGGTATGAGTTTAGATGCTTTGAATAAGCATGTCCCACCATGTCTCGAGGTTGGGAGCCTCCCTTAACTGGCTCTGTGTCCCCCCCCAGACACCACCTGGCCCTCCTCTTTCCACTCCCTGCTCATGGGTCATGACTCGTGCTGAGATGAAACATTTTGCTGAAGCTGTATCCCTAGATCTCTGCCTCCACACCCTCTCCAGTTTGCCATGCCTCATCTCCTCTACTTAAACAGCAACATGTTAGATGAACCACGGTAGGGACAGAGTAAACATATGCCATGGAGGGTGGGGATGGCAGGAGTGGGGGTGGGGTTAGCAGTAGGAAGCATGCCTACCTGGCTCACCTGTGGATCATAACAGCCAGTGTGGGTTGAGCTGTCATTTTTGTGCCAGGCACTGTTCTAAGGATCGTTTAGGTATTTGTGCCAGTTTGAAAGTATTATGCATCCTAGAAAACCATGTTTTAATCCTGATCCAATCTTGCAGGAGTAACTGTTTCTTTTAATCCTGATTCAGTGCTGTATGTAGGAAACTTTTGATTAGATTCTGTCCATGGAGATGTGACACACACACAATTGTGCATGTGATCATTTGATTAGATGGAGATGTGATTCCACCCATTCCAGGTGGGTCTTGATTAGTTTACTAGAATCCTTTAAAAGAGGAAACATTTTGGAGAAACCTCACAAATGAAAGAGCAGACCAAAATTTCAGAGCAGAACTGACAGGCAGAAAACAGAGACATGGATGTTTGGAGACGATTGGAGCCCAGCAGATGTCACCATGAGATGTTAAGCAAGCTGGAACTTGGAGAGAGCCAAGGGAAACCAAGAGATGAAGGCCAACTTCAGAGAGGCAAAGTGAGGAACCCCCACAGGAACAGAGGCTGAAAGCAACAGAATCCAGGAGCAAGGGACCAGCAGATGCCAGCCACTGCCAGAGCTGTTCCGGACAGTATCAGCCTTTCTTAAGTGAAGGTATACTCTTGTAGGTGCCTTAATTTGGACACTTTCACTTCCTTAGAACTGTAAACTTGTAACTTATTAAATTTCCCTTTTTTCAAAGCCATTCCAGTTCTGGTATATTGCATTCTGGAAGCTAGCCAACTAACATAGTAATAATTTATTAATCTTCAGAAAAACCACTCACTGAATGGGTACTTTTATTTTTATTTTTTTCTAATTTTCAGGTGAGGAACCTGGGGCACAGAAAGGTATGGTCATGTTTACAAGGTCACACAACCAATTAATAGAAAAGCCAGAATTTGAATCTATCCCAAGCCCTTGCTATGGCAAGCATCTGTAAATGCCTTCCCCCCTCCCACACCCCGCCCCCAAAAGGATGTGGCTGCAGATATGTGAATAGCTCTTTGGACAGTGATTGTTAACCTTGGCTGCACTTTACAATCATCTAAAGAGTTTGCCAAAATACAGTGGCCTGGTGCTACCCCCAGAAATTATGATTCACATGCTCGAGGGTGGAGTCTGAATGTCAATGTTTTTTTACAGTTCCCAAGGTGGATTCTAATGCTTTAGATTTAGAGTGTTTTTTGCCAACTATGTGAAGTGCGTTCATTCTTTGCAGCCATCTGGTCATCACATATCTTATGTGCCAAAATATAAGAAAACTCCCAAATAAATGGCTGAAAAAAATCCCACTGAATTTTGGCCAAGGTGGACATATGAGCTTTTAGAACTATAGATAAAATAGTCAAGACATCTATCTACTTATATTTAATCTATTAATTTAGTTCAGATACACATTTAAAATCATGCATTACAGACAGTAGTCAATTTAGAAACACTACTTATTCCATTCGGGTCTCCAACCAAACAATTTTATTCAATCTTCTGTGTATGCACCACGTTTGTGCCTTCTCCCCACCACTGATGCCATATCTTGTGTCATCTGCACAGGTTTCCACTGTCACCTGCACCACACTTTGTTGATTGTAATACATTCTTTCTCAATTCATGTATAACATGACTGCTGGAAGTATTATCCCATGCTTCAAATATCCCTCAGGACATCTGGTTGTCTGTGTGTGTCGAAAGCAGGGCTGGTAAGCTAGATTTACCCATAGCTCCATTCTAATTGTTTGTCCCTTGGTCTAATCAGCTGTTAGATATTTTCAGTCACCCCCACTTGTGGGCATATTCTTGATTTTTACAACCAATCAACCCTTTGCTGCATTGCCCTTTAAAGTGAACCTTAAAAAGCCACCTTTGTAGTGATGGCCATACTTGTAATTATGAAGTTACGTACTCAGCAAGAATTGCTAAAAATGCATTAAATTTCCTTGCTTCTTGTTTCTCTTTTAAACTGATTCCATCAATGGTGACCTCTCCAGTGTTGATTGGGATCGTTTCTCCACAAAATGTTCTGGGTTCACAATAGGGTAACTGAGAGTATACCCTATGATGTGAAACACTTTGTCAGGTTTCCATCAGGTGACTCACTCTCTTCCAAAAGGTATTACAGGTAGTTTATCTAAGTGTAGACATTTTTTACTAAGTACCAAATGATGAGTAAGACACTGCTGCTTATGTTTCTATACACAAAGGCCCGAACTGTACCATCAGATCATGAGTGCTTTTGAGTTTCTTTCCCTCATATTATCCTCAGACTGTGTGACGTGACAGAAGCACAAGAGAATTCCTCCTTGCTCACACCTCGCCTCCCGCCCTCTCTCCAGCCACATGTCCGCCTCTCTGCCAGCTCCCTGTCTCATGGGCATCTGATGCAGTTGAGCAGCTTCTGGAAGGCACTGTGTTTGAACAGGGAAGAGACAAACCTCCTTAAGCTGCTTATTCTAACTTGGGGATTGTTCCTCCTAGTCAATTGATCCTGGAAATAATTACTTCTTAGGATTTTTGAAAACCAAATGTGTAAAGAGAAATTAAAATCTAATTAAATGGATGTGGACAGTTCTGTCTGTGCAGACAACTCTTAAGCCACTGCAGTTTGTCAAAGGTTACATTATCTTTCTGTCCCTGGATGCTTTAGGCTCTGCTTGGCTCTCAGCCCAGAGCTCCCTCTCCAACACCCTTCTGTCGGTCCTGTCTGGGTCCCTCGATCCTGATTGTTCTTGTGGGAGATGCTGGCTAAAATAGGTCATCTGTCAGTGGGCGCACTGATGGCCCTCCTGCAAAGGATGGGGCTCTCCTTGACCTTAAAGCTTCAAACCCATATATTTCATTATGCTAAAATTGCCAGAATACATTATACTAGAAATGGTTTGGCTTTTAACAATGGGGTTTTATTAAATTACAAGTTACAGTTCTAATGCCATGAAAATGTCCAAACTGAGGCATCAGGAGGATACCTCCTCTGAGGAAAGACTGCTGGCATCTTCAGTTCCTCGGACACATGGGAAGGCACATGGCCCAAGTCTGCTGGTCCTTGTTTCCTGGGTTTAGCTTCTGGCTTCAGTGGCTTTCTGTCAGGTCCTGTGCATCCTTTCTTCACATCTTATGGGTGTTTCTAACCTCTTAGGGCTTTTACTGTCTTTTATCCTCTTCCCAAAGGACTCCAATAAAGGATTAAGACTCACCTTGAATGGGCTGGGTCACATCTCAACTGAAATAGCCTAACCAAAAGGTTCCACCCACAATAGGTCTGCAACCACAGGGATGGACTCAAAGAGCATGGCCTTTTGTGGGGTACATAACAGCTCCAAATCAGCACACGGTGTTTCTCAACAGGGGTGCTTCCCACATTCTGGCAGGGTAACTATTTTTTGCGCATTCCCGGCAGGGGCAGGAAGCAATTCCATCTCCAGGTGAGAGCCACCCACGCAGCCAGTAACAATGAGCCTTAGACCCCAGCTCCAGGATGACAATCTCTTCGCTTCAGCCACCAACTGATCTGTGGACCAGTTCAATCTGGCCAATGTTTTACCAGTTTGCACTGAGATTCCTGCATAAGGGAGGTTAGAGGTTCTTATAACTAGCTGACTTTGCCACAACATTTCTATTGCATTTTACTGTTTGGAAAATCAGTTCGTAATGGATTGGAGAAAAAACAGTGGATCATCACCGCAGACTGTTTGAGGAGTTCTGTGCCAGTATCCCCTTGCCTGTCCTAGATGCTATTCAGCTTCTCTCCACTGTGTTCTCTCTCCTCCCAGCTGTCTCCTCTATGTGCTCATGGTTTCTGCTCCTTCTCCACTCTTCCCTCATTGGTTCATTATGGTCCTTCCAACCATGTGACCTCAGCTCTGCCTGCCAACTGCCCAGGCTCTGACAGCCTCTGGTCTATGTCAACTCGAGAGGAAACTGACTGGCTTTCATCATCCTTTCCTGCCAGGCCTCAGTCTGAACTAACTCATGGATGGGCTGTGCCTGGGTCATGCTCTCCTCTGGGCCCACTGATTTACTCATAAAAGGGAGGTGGGGTGTAATGGTAGTTCAGTGGTAGAATTCTTTCCTGCCATGCGGGAGACCCCGGTTCAATTTCCAGTCCATGCTCTTCCTAAAAAAACAAATGAGAAAAAAATAAACAAAACCAACCAACCAAACAAAAAAAATTCAACAAATGGTGCTTCAATAATGGGATACTCACATGGAAAAATAATGAAATGTGACCCTGCCATACAGCATACAAAAAAATGGGGGGAAAGGAGGGGGAAGAGCCACTTGCTAAAATACAGACCCCCCTAAGGCAGCAGGGGCTGTGGATGGGGTAGTTTCCCTTAGAAGACAAAGTATTCTGTGCTTAGCCCATCCAAAACACTCTGCTTCATCTCCTGTCATCCAAACTAGGTGATATCAGTCTAGCTGACTTCCCAACCTACCCCGGATCTGGTGAAGGGTATACTGGTGGGTATTGGGGTTTTCATGAAATGGACAGTAAAGGGCATTTCTCAGCTTGGAATCATCCCAGCACTATTTCTCAGCTGCTGAAAGGGGAGGGAAGTAGATGGCCAGAGGCATTTCCCACTGCCCAGCCTTAGGGTAAATGGCTCCACAGGGGTTAATTGAGCTTTGGCTGATGAAATCACAGTGGAGTTATCCTTTGTCAAAGCTCTTCGCCAGTATAACAGTTATTACTCCCTGGGCACTTCCTTGTTCCCTTCTGAGCCATTTCATTTTCTCAGTGTTGTAGGAAATGAGTATTTGCATCAACATGTCAGTAATAATGCAATAATGTTATTGTTTTCACACCATTGTGATGAATGGGTGCTGCAGTGGCTGTCACCCATAAACATCAGCTCACTGGTCGAGCCCCATGAGAATCCAGGGGCACTGCTCCCTGGTGTGCCTGCATGGAGAGGCCTTTCTACCCCCAAGGGCCCTCTCCAGTGGCTGGCAAAGGTTCTCCTGACCAGTGGGTGCCCCATTCCCATACCCAGGCACTAGGAGTTTGCACAAGACTCCTTACCCGTCTCTCAGTTGTGAGCCAGTTGGGGTAGAATGCTGTAAGAAGCAGCAGAGCGGCAGGCTCCTCCACACTGTGAAGTCTCGTTCAGGCCCCTTGAATGGGAGCTCACGGCTCATGGCTCCCTTGCTCCATTTCCACAGGAGGAGGGCACTGCCGTTGTCTTGCCCCTAAGTGTAGGACTTTGAGGAACAAGACAGGCATTTTAGCTCATATATGTTACTAGAGCAAAAAATTTTTTAAAAAATGTAGTTGTATAATTGTACAACACAGTGAATGCTATAGTAAACAATGTCCTATAGTTAATAGTACAATTGTAAACATGTTCTTTTCATGAATTATAACAAGTGTACCCACTAATAAAGCAACATGTTAATAACAGGTTGGAACATAGGAATTCTGTATTTTATGCATGATTTTTCTGTAAACCTACAGCTTCTCTAATTAAAAAAAAATAGGCTTTGAGCCTAGAGTAAAAGATAAAGAAGGACCCTTGGTTGTTTGGTCTGGGCTGCAGAGACCTGCAGGAAGCCCTGGCTACCAGTAACGTGTTCTGTGGCGTGCCCTTCTCCCTGGCTGTGTCCTCCATGCATTGGCCTCTCTTAGGGACTGCAGAGGCATGCCTCATGCCTCAGCACTCGGATTGCCACAGATCTGGGTTCAGGATCCTTGCACCTGGATCCCTTTCTTCTCTCTCTCTCCCTCTTCTTCTCTTTCTCTGTATCTTTCCACCTTAAATACTGTCAGTAACCATTTCTTACTCCACCTTCATTCTCCTGGTTTAAATTGAGCCAAAAACTAGATTATTGGACCTAGTATCTTCCATTTTAGGAATACACACATTTAGCAGGTTTCTGCTTTTAAAAGAACAGCTTTGCATTGGGTCATGGCTCTTGGCATTGGCCCTGAAAAGACTGGGGGAGAAGCAGCTGAGCTCATTTTTCATGCCCAGCCAGGCTAGGGCTGCCTGCTGGGGGGAGCATTTCAGCCCTGGCCCAGGCATGGAACATTCATTCAGCACCTCCACTACCCACTTTCAGGGTTGTCCCTTAATTTACTCATCCATGTAGTGAAGATACTAGGGCTAGATGATCTCTAAGGTTCATTCCAGTCGTGAGACACTGAGAAGGAGGAGGAAAAGAACTAAAGAAAGTATAACACCCATGGCCAACAAGGTAGCACGTGACTGCCCCCAACCCTGGATAGAGCCGAGCACAGTGATTGGCTTCAGGCTATGCCTTGTCAATGGTCCCAGGGACAAATCTGGGCCTTGGCATCCTTGTATGACATGGTGCTCTATCCCACCTGTCTGTAAGCTACTGGAGATCAGAGACTTAATCATCTCTGGATCTATTGCAGCAGTGAGCACAGTGTCCAGCACATGGTAGATCTTTCTGCGTAAATGTTGAATGAATGCATTAATGAATGAGGCAGGGGTGAGGTGGATGTAACGCCTACTCCTTTGCCAATTTAGTCCACATTCATGTTTGAGAAGGAGAAATTTGCCAGGTGGGGTTATTCCAGAAGTTCAGCTTTCTGTCCTTTGCTCCAACAGGGCCTTTCTATTCCATCAACTCCCTTAAGTACACTGGACTTCTGGAAAAAATAAGAACCCTGTAGCTCTGCAAAATTCATCTTTTGCCTATGGGTGGATCTTTATGCTTTTCTTAAGAGTTGTTCCTCCATTCTTCAACTAGGAAGCAGGAAGAGATGGGCAACCTACATAGTAGCAGATACCTGGCCTAGGCACGAGAACACCTGGGTTCTGGCCTTGGGTAGGGCAATCCCTGAGTTCATGTTTGTTTATCTGCAAAATGAAAAGGTCAGACTTGGAGATGAATAAGACCATTTGGAAATGAAACTCTTTATATAAAGAACTTTATAGGTGGAGAGAAAGGCAGTAGGATCTATCTTGGGTTTAGTGGCACTCCAATAGTAGAATTGTCCATACCCACTTAGATGGAGGAAGAACAAGCCTGTGAGTCCTGGACACTGTGAAAGAAATGTTCTGTCCCATAGCCAGAGCTGGCGCTTACAAACTTCAGATTTGGGCTGATCATCTGTGATTGCAGCAGGTGGCACAGCAGTTGACTGCTAAATGACTCCTGCTTCCAGAAAAATAACCCCACATGCATACCTGTCAGGGGAGGGAAAGAGATGCCAAAAATGCCACCTTGGACATAAAGTCTAGATGAGAGAGAGCACTTTGGTGTGGTGAGAGTTAAAGATGGAAGTCTCTGGTTAAGCCAAATGTCCCTGAGTCACCTGTTCTTAGATTGTATAAGAGGAATGGGGAATTATTCTATTTTCAAAAGATATGGGCCAATGGAGGCTCAATTACTACTTTTGAGAACCTGTTCTGGCCTGTGATCATGGGCACACTTTTCTTCTAATTAAAATCTCTCTTGTCAAGGCTCATTTCTTCTTTAATCTTTGAGTTGATGGAAAGGCACTGATCATGATTAGAAACTGAATTCAGATTCCTCACCTCCCTTTGTGGCATTTACTTACCAGCCTGCCTAATGCGAGCTTCTCTTTCTCCAGGAGAAAACATCCTTGCAACCTTAAGGTTAGAAGCTATTCCTCTATTTCCATGCCTCTTCTCAGGACCATTTTCAATATCTGTACCTTCTTTAGAAAATGCAGTGACCCAAGATTAAGTGGATTAACACTCTCCAATAGCTATAGGTATGTTTTCTGTTGCCCTGCCTCCAAATTGCATGTTTGCTTTTAAATAGCCCCAACTTCTGACTCATAGTCAGCTGCTGTTTCACTGAGAGTCTCAGATCATTTTCTCCCTATAAATGCCTGTTTCTGTTGTATGGTGCTTAGCTCATTTACATGCACACAACGGTACTGTGAAAAATGGTAGGCAATGATGACTGTCATGGTCATAATGAAAATGAAAATGGGATGTTGATGACATAGTTTTGGAGAAAATGGATGGCATTTTTGAAATCAACTAGTGTCTGCCGAGACATCTCTGATGGAATGTTCTAGTTCACAGGAAGCCATAGATGGTCTTAAGCAATTGCCAGCCCTTCGCCCCATTCTATGACAAGTCAGTCTTCTGGAGGCATTAATGCTCCCTGATAACGCTCCTCTGGAATTCCCAAAGCATTCTGATTTTATTGGAACACTTAGAAAGACTCTGAGTATCGTGCTGTTCTCAGATGCACAGAGGAAACAGCCAGAGGGACAAAAGTGGGTGGAAATGTCACCGAGGGCCCTGCTGTCCATTAGGGGCACTCCTGAAAAGAGTTCAAGGGCTAGTGACTTGCTTTAATGTGTGTGTGTGGCAGGTGTGGGGAGGGGGGGAGGCATTTTTGCAGCCTGTAAAAGGCCCATACCCAAGACTCAGCCAGTCTGGCTCCTCTCCCCACATGAGAAAAGAAATCATCCCTGTTCAGAAATGACTCCTCTCTGGGTGCTCAGGGGTGTGGCCAGCAGGCAGATCTTGTTAAAAATGTTTCTGATGCATGCTGAAATCTCTTTCTCTTTAATTCAGTGATGTGATAAATGTTTATTGAACACCTGAATACTAATAAGGAGGAAGGGGCGGAGGGTGGTGGCAGAAGGAGACCCATGCTGTGAGTCAGGAACAAAGAAAATGCTGTGAGTTAACTGAGGAGAAAAAGGCTACTTTTGATTTGAATGAGGTGGCATATGAATTGCACCTTAAAAGAAAACTACTTTCCTTTCTTCTTTTTATTATAGAAATTTTCAAACATATAAAAAGGTAGAGAGAATCATGGACTGAACTCCACAGGCACACCTAGCCTCAACAATCGCAACACACGGCCATCTTGTTTCATGTAAAACCCCACTCATTTCCCGCTTCAACCCCCAATGGATCCTTTCCATTCAAATCCCAGACAGCATATCACTTCATCAGAAGCTACTTCAATATGTGCCTCTAAAAAATAAAGACGATTTTAATATAACCACAATACAATTATTAAACATAGAACATTTTCCCTAATATCATCAGATATTCAATCAGTGCCCAATTGTCTCATAAATATTTTTCATATTTGGTTTGTTCAAATCAGGATACAAAGGAGATTGATAGATCCCATTATATAATTTCTTCCTTCTCCTCCTCTCTCTCTCTCTCTCTGTCTCTCTCTCTCCTTGCAATTTGTTGTTGTTCTTATTGTTGTTGCTATTCAAAATCTAAGTAATTTTCCCTGTGTTACCCTTCGTCTGGATTTTGTTGATTGCATCTCTGGGATATTTAATACGTTCCTCTGCATCCTATATTTTGCGTAAACTGGAAGTTCATTCTAGAACCGAATCTAATTTAGAATCAGTGTTTTTGGCCAACTCCCTTATATGTGGGGTTGGCAGTCCCGTCAGGAGGCTCATAATGTCCGATTGTCTTTGTGACGTCAGCAGATGCTAATAAGCTGAATGCTCTCTGGCTTAGCCTGGGTTATAGTGATGTGGATGGTTGCTCTGTGATTATTTTATAAACTATACATGTATGTCTCATAAAACTTCCAACGTGGCGATTATATCTCCTTATTTTTAACAGAATACGGGCATTTAACTAGACAGTGGGGAGCCAGTGAAGGCTTTGTGCAGGGCAACGAACAGTCAAATCCATGGGATAAAGCATAATGCCTTCCGAATACTGAGAATCTTACAGATTAAAGCTAGGCCTTAGCAGCTAAAATTCTGGATTATGAAAGCCTCATGACGACTATGTTATTGGTTTTATTGGGGCAGACGCGCATGACCCTACCCTTTGGGGCACTTACTATAGAGCAGATTGTGCTTCTGCCTCCTACCAGTGTCATTTCAGAGAGTGACAACCAGCCTTAGTCAGGACATACATGAAAGAGCACTTTTTTGCCTACACTTATAGTAAGCGAGAGAGTATTTCGTATGGTGGGTGTTTCCAGCGGTTAATTAGGATCCTCAGCCAGGGAAATTTGTACATTTGACCAATTAATAGGTGCCCTTGGGAAGACTTCCAAATATAGCAGGGAAAGGAGTCCTGTGGTGTCAACTACCTAAATTCAAATCCAGAATCACATCTTACAAGCTGGGTCACCATAGGAAAATTACTTAACCTTTTCAAGCCTCAGTTTCCTCAACTGACCTCCTAGTGTTATTTTGATGATTAAATGAGCCAATCCTTGCAAATCAGCAGGTGCACAGTAAGGAACCAATAAATGTGGCCTGTTATTATTATACAATATGTGATTCCTCTGACATTTTCTTCCAGAGCCTAAGAATAGCCAGTCTTGAAGTAGAGTCAAGAAGTATTAATTGATAAAGCTGGCATTAAAAAATGGCTGATTTCTTGGATCCCTGAAGGGACTTGGCTACACCACCACCATCAGTTAAATGATTTTTTTTACTTTTCATTTTTCTTGTAAGGAGATTTTTTTGTATATTTGGTAAACTGATGTTCTTTCTGTGTCTGAACTGGAAATAAATTATGACAATCGCACTGAGTGCCAGCCTGCTCCTTGGGCCCCTTTGCCAGAATCCTGCCAGTGCCCCAGTGGGAACTGTAAGGTCATCAGGAACAAAGGTATAATTAAAATCCAAAACAGGCATGGAGACAAGTTGTCAAACTTTGTGATCTACAAATGACCGCACAAGAGGCTAAAATCACTAAAGAGAAAATTAAAACAGCAGAAGCCAAATTTGCGTGACTTGTTTTCTACTTTGGTTTAATTGAGGGCCTGGCTTGAAAAGTGCTAATAGAAAAGGAGGAGGATGAGCTGAGAACATGTCTAAAATCGGGTGCCTCTTTTAATTCTCCCAAAGGAGGCATTTTCCAGAACTCACTTAAGGTTGCTATATAGTCAATGGTGCATCAACAAATATTTATTGAGCACCTCTGGCTTCAGACAGAGCGCTAGGTTCTGGGGAGCCAGTAATGAACAAGATAGACTGGTAGCTGCCCTTATGGGACTTACATTCTAATGGTAGAGACAAATAATATCATCAAATAGTAATTACAACAGATGGAGAGGTTGGGTAATCAAAAGAGAGTCCAATCTAATTAATAATATCCAAAATGCAACCCTTGGGTTGCTAGTCAAGGATTTAATAAGAACCAAGAACCAACACCAGGTCTGCTCTGTCTTAGTTTAGTTTCTCACCACTTTGTGCCAAGACTTTTATAACAATCTCCCAACTGGACTTACTGAGCTCTGTGTGCCGATAACAAATTCCTTTCCTCAGAAGACCACTTTTATCATATCAGATCCCTTGTTCAAAAACCTTCTGGGACTTCCCACACTGACAAAGTTAATCTTAAGGCTCTAGCCTGCATCTTGAAACTTGAGTACAAATTTGCAAGTAGATAAGGAAGATGGGAAGATTCATGGCAAAAGACTGGGAACAGGGAGTGGATGATGAAGAAATATTACTCAGTGAGAGACAGATGAGATCAGCAACCTTCTTTCTCATTCTGTCTTCTGGTGAGCTCCTGGCATCTTCTAAGTTTCTGCCCCTGCCCCTGAGAGCCTGGGGGAATGCGAGTCTTCCTAGTTATTCCAACACTAAGTTTGATTGTGTCCACCCACATGTTAGCACCGATAGATCAGATAAATAGCAAAATTACAAAGATTCTGCATCATCAGTTACAACCAATAAATGGTGACTCCAAATGAGAAACCAAATGAAAAGAGAAACCACATGAGAGAAATTTTAACCAGAGTAGGTTGAATATGTCCTAAGCAGGGAGTACATTATAGCTCCCCAATTCTAATGACTTTTCCAAGTTTTATGTCAACTCTACAAACTTAAATATCAGCTGTTAGAGTACTTATCACACTGCATTTTAATTACAAGTCTCTTACTATTTCTCTGATCCACTGTACTGGTAATTTCTTCAAGGACCATCTTTTATTCATCTTTTAAACAAAGTACCTGGCATAGAGCCTGGTACACAAGAGACAATTAATGGTAAGTGGATTCTGTTCCATTGCCTTGCAAAGCCATTTGTGAGTATTTTCATGAATTCCTTTACAACTTTTAAATGA
>PVIY010043154.1:0-20492 GCA_004026745.1 Myrmecophaga tridactyla
GGGGAGGGGAGGGGAGGGGGCTGGAGCTCCGCGGGGAGCGGAGGCCCAGGTTCCGCAGGCCCACCTTCCTCTGGAGCTCGCGCACAGCCTGCTGCACGGGCTGCAGCGCCTGCTGGGCCTCGGCCACTTCGGCGTTGCACTTGCTCATGTAGTGCTCTCGCAGCTGCTGGGCCTGCGCGAAGGGGAAGCCGGTCACTGGAGGCGAGAACACAAGTCCCTGGAGCGTCTCAGGAGCGAGGCATTCTTCACACATACTTTGTACACCGAAAGCTACTTAATTTGATGTTACCATAAAACTCTACAAATGTGCTGGTAGACAAATGAAAGGTCAGGCAGATAGCGAAGAGAATAAAATGTACTGCTAAGTCACAAAATTTGAGAAATCCCCAGGTTTTCTGTCTAACTAGTTTCTTAATTAAAAAAACAACAAGGGGAGGGGGGAGAACAAATTTCCCGGCAAAGCAAGGACACCTTTCCGAGTTTTCTGGTCAGTTTTAGTTGGCACAGTGTCATGGAATTACTTCAGTTTAAAAATAAAAACATTTGAGGACATGCAATAAACTGGACATGCAAAAACTGGACACTCCGCCTCTCTTCCCTTTTCGAGACAGTGATGACCACAGAACTGATAAACTGTAGAGACACTGGGACCTTTGCTCATATACAGTGCCTTTAGAAAGACCTAGAAAACTGCTCGCTCTCCTCCGTTCCACTGAAATATTTAACTGGCTCCAGGAAATACTTTATGAATAGGGAGCAGGGATCAGAGGCTACAAGGGTAGTGGGAGGCAAACTGGAAAGACTCCTAAACTGCAAATCCTGACACTTCCGTTTACCAGTGGGAAAAGCCAAAGGAGACTGCCAGAATCTGCAGTTCATCAGGTCCCACTGAAGGATGTGTGTCCTTGGGGCAGCCACGCCACCCCTGGGCAAAGGAGCGGTCCCAGAGAATGTCTGGGATTTCACCCAGCTCAGGCCTCTGAAACACTGTGCCTCCAGAGTCCTCCAGAGAGAGGCCCTCCCTGGAAGTGCCCCTGGGCAGTGCGAACCTTCTCCTCGGACATAGTCTTCCAGTGAGCACTGTCAGCCCCCTCCCCTGGCTTCTGCCCCTTGGTGGTCAGAACTGCCTTCCCCTATACTATAGCCTCCTGCCACTGAAGGCGTTTAAACTGACCGTGCTGCCCATATTCTGAAGTGGAGGCCTGAACTAGGAAAGAGATTTCACTTGTGAAATCGACTCCAGGAGTCCCTTCTAACATCAAGAGGGACACAAAAGACTGTGCTTATATACAGTCTTTCAATCTTTTTTACTTAAATGCAAACTGCATTTAAAGGTTCAATATATTTTAATCTATTCTTTTGGTTTGAGTATTGTCCTTAATCTTTGATCTTTAAAAAGGCCAACATGCTGGAGAGAATTAGCATAATAAGCTATAACAATTTACAGTGAATTAATTTAAATTATAACTGTCTCCAAAGAGGGGCACGCCTTACTGTAAAAGAAACTTCTCAGAGAGGACATGAGAAATACAACTGAAAACTTGAGGTATTTTACTACCTTGATAATACACAGAAAGGTGGACAAAAAGCAAAGCTTTTCTTTTTCTACAGTTAAACTATAACTTCTGCAGCATTACCAGGAGATCTGTCTTCTTTCTTGTTTATCAGCACCCTTAGCTGGTGGCTGCTAACAGCTGTGTCTACAAAAGGAAGTCACTGTGCGACAAAGTGCAGAGCTCAGGGCAACAGTGGGCTGGGGCTGGGGGCACTCTCTGCGCCCCTAAAACCACAGTGGTCAGGGCAGTGGGTGGAAGCCGCTCTGGGCAGCAGGGAGTAGGGCGCAGGGTCTGCATGGGGACAGCAACTCCGTAGGCATAAAGTCAGGAAAAAAGCCACGTTCACCGCCAGAGTGAAAGAGAAACAGCGTCACCTCTTCCTCCAGTCTGCCGTCCCGCAGGGTGGGTGGGATCCCCGGGTGCCCAGCGGCCAGCAGCTCCATCAGGTTGTGGGTGGCATGGAGCCTCTGCAAACACGCGAAAGGCAGTGACTACGGCCGCCGAGGCAGACCGATGGAGAGCCTGCTGGTGATACGCTCCACTCAGCCCAACACCGCTCGACCCCCAAACTAAGGGCCAACCTTTTCAGAGAAAACGGACATCAGTGTTACAGCAAAGGCCTTACTTCAGAATAACCTGAGCTTTCCTGAATTAAATGTTCTTTGGCTTGGTGGAGAACGTAGCACGGGCATGTGTGTTCCATCATACATGCCCCACCTATGCAGACTGCAAGAACCCAGCGATCAGAGTTTGATACAAATAAGTGTAACCAAGAAATCAGGATTTAAGGGATGATTTTGATTAGTGAATTATGATATAAATATTTCTTTTTGCTTTCTGAAATATTGGAGTAGATAGGGAAATATCTGAAATCTTTGAATTGTAATCCAGCTGCTGCCTTAATCTCTGATAATGGTTGTACAGCCCTTATCTTCTGCCCCTGTGATTGCAAAAATCTTCTGAATAACCTTCATTGTACCTAAGTATCCAGTTTTTCAACTTTAGAGTCTTGTAATCACTAAAGATAGCCCCTAATGGCCGTTAACGAACAGTCTTGGGTCCACCCAGAACTAACCCACCCCAAGTCCCAAATTATCTTGATGACCAAAACTGTATTTAACCTAAGTGGGCCCACCTGACATGCACAGTAGCTTAGACTTTAGCCCACAAGTCACCTATACCCCAATCTGCCATTTTCTTTCATACACTCGGTGACTAAACATGTAATCAACCTGCACATGTTCAGTAATCAGATCACCTGTAATTTCATCATCTGGAGACACTATGCTCACTATCCTAAACCCTGCCCACCTTTTCTCTAATAAAACTACCCGAATTACTGCCATTTGGGGAGTCAGATTTTGGGCTGTTGGGCTGTCTGCTCTTCTACTACACGTGTAGTAATAAACTCTTTCTTCCGGAGTCTCAGGAATTGGCTATTAAGCACGTCAGGCAAAAGAATCCACGGCCATTGTGCACTAACATAAGGACAGCTAGAACATGAGAGCCGCAAGGGGAAGGGGCTGTGGTGCGATGGAAGGAGAGAGCTGTGCCCTGCATCCTGCAGCCACACACACCCCGTTCCCGCTGGGAGGCTGCCTGCAGCTGGCTGGAGGCGTCCCTAACAGACGTAGCTGTTAGTGCGGGGTGAGGGCCCTCATCCACAGGCACTTATGAGGGGCTTATGCCCTGCCTGCAGGAAGGAAGGTGGGCCTGGAAGGAGGTGGACCTCCTCCCTCACCCTGCCCCCATTTCCCGAGGGGACCGACGGCTACCTGGCTTGTCAGAGCCATCACAGTGAGGACCAGGTTGGCTCTCTGTTCAGCCCTGTACCCCGACCTCAGGCCTACTGGACTGCCTGTCCCTGCCCACTCTCCCCCTGCATCTCCTCTGTTCAGGAGCAGACGCCTTGGCACGTCTGCCGTTCCCCGTAGCCCCGTAGCAAGTCTGCCTGAGGTCTGGGGCCTGCCTGGTATAATCTGGCCTGCTAGTTTTTTCTGGGCACCTGTGAGCAGGTGGTCCCAAGGGGGCAATGCTCAGTGCTAAGGGGAGCCTCAAGTAGGACTCGAGCCCCAGGTGCTGAGGTCAAGCACTGTTGCCTGCAGGCCCCATTTGGGTGGGGAGCTTGTTTAGACGGTCTGCTGGGCAGAACCGAGATGGGGAAGAGAAGAGTCACAATTCAAATATCCCACAAAGACCTCTAAAAACTAAATGAGGTCACTTACTGTGTTTTACTTTACTTAGTTCTGCTAATGAGCAGAAGTCATTTTCTTTTTTTTGGTGAAAACCATGGGAATAAGTACGTTGAGGTTTGAACACAGAAGTGATCAAGCTGACCCCCTCTGCAGCACACATCCTTCGAGTGCTTTCTTGGACACTGGCACACAATCTCTCATCAGCCTTAACAGCAGGCTGGCAGAGAGCACCCCTAAACTGTCTGTAGGCATGGCCCATGCACGCATGAGGGATGGATCCCCAGCATCTCTCCCAGGAGCACCACTCGGTCCACCCCCGCCCTGGGCCTCCTGAGCACCCTGAAAGCCGGCTGTGCAGCACCCAGGCTGCGCCCAAGGCCGGGCCACCACGCTCACCTGCAGGGAGTCCGTCTTGAACTTCCCCTTGTGCTCCTCCGACGAGCGCAGCACCTCCCTGTACAGGTCCGCTGCTGAGGCAGGTTCACCTAGGGAGTAAAACGACGTCTGAAACGAGGATTCATTTGAAGTAACTGGAGGTTGGTGGTGATTTACAAACAAATCTCCAAGACACTGTATCAATCCATACATCATTTCCAGAAAAATAATATACTCTACTCTGTAGGTTATGTTCTTATTGGCGATTAATAACCATATCTTAAAAACTTGGGAATTCTTCTTTCTAATTCTGGTCACACACATCACAAGTGGCCTGAGACACATGCTATTTTCTACTGTCCATAATTAGCAGCTCATTCAAAAAAAGCAATTCAAGAGATCAATTAAAGCATAGGCTGATATGCCATGGGCCCATATTAGCCTCCCACCTGTTTTTGTACAGCTCACAATCTAGGAATAGTCTTTACATTTCTAACTGGTTGAAAAAAATTTAAAGATTTCAGCATCCACAAATGAAGTCTTATTGGAACCTGTGCTGATTTGAAAGGATGTATGTACCCTAGAAAAGTCATGTTTTAATGTAAATCCCATTTCATAAAGGCAGAATAATCCCTATTCAACACTGTATGTTTGAAACTGTAATCAGATCATCTCCCTGGAGATGTGATTTAATCAAGAGTGGTTGTTAAACTGGATTAGATAATGACATGTCTCCACCCATTTGGGTGGGTCTTGATAAGTTTCTGGAGTCCTATAAAAGAAAGAACATTTTGGAGAACAAAAGCAATTCAGAGAGAGCAGAGAAGAACGACATAGCCACGAGAAGCAGAGAGCCCACAAGCCAGCCACCTTTGGAGATGAAGAAGGAAAACACCTCCTGGGGAGCTTCATGAAGGAGGAAGCCAGGAAAGAAAGCTAGTAGATGATGGCCGTACTCGCCATGTGTCCTTCCAGCTGAGAGAGAAACTGTGACTGTGTTTGTCATGTGTCTTCTTACTTGAGAGAGAAACCCTGTACTTCACTGGCCTTCTTGAACCAAGGTATCTTTCCCTGGATGCCTTAGATTGGACATTTCTATAGACTTGTTTTAATTGGGACATTTTCTCAGCCTTAGAACTGTAAACTAGCAACTCATTAAATTCCCCCTTTTAAAAGCCATTCTGTTTCTGGTATATTGCATTCCGGCAGCTAGTAAACTAGAACAGAACCAGTCCCGTGCACCCTGCAATGGTGGGGCAGGCTTTGCACGCCGGGTCCACAGTCTGCAGGCCCTTCTGAGACAGTTACATAGGTTGCTGAAGCCCAGATCACAGAAGGACCAAGACAAGCTTAGTAGTTGGACAACAGACCCTAAATCATTTTCTGCCTGGAGGAAAATTCATAATCTACTTTGAAAATCTACTCTGTAACAGTGGCAGAAACATGAGCTCCAAAAAGGGAAGAGAGAGACGGAATGCTCTCTCCACAACTGTCTCATATACTTGTATTTCTACGGTGGCTTCATGTGTACTTCTAGCAGTTACCTAATACAAGGTTCCTAAAACACCCATGCTCACAGCTTTTCAGTGTCAGCCAATGTCTATTCACTTTCATGACAGAGATTATTTTCATAATAATAAAATCATATTATGATGTAGGAATAACACATTATTTTTGTACAATCACTTCTCTTTTATCTGTTTTTATTGGGGGGGTGGCAAGTTATTGAATTTCTCTGGGCATCATCTGAAAAATGAACTGCTGGGGGAGGAGAGTGCACTACAGCTCTACTAAAGCACCAGCTGTTGTTTACTGAAGTCCTTTCTGCCAGGCACTGTATTAATTATATTATACTATTTCACGTATTCTCTTTAATCTTTAAGATTTTTAATTAAAGCTTTTCAAAAGACATGGATTCTATCAATATTTACACTATTGCTTATAGGGATGGGTAATTTAATGAGTCACCTAAATAATTATCATCCTTTTTACAGGAGGTACAGTGACTAGACTAGACTATGAGCAGTTGAATTTGGACTATTCACTCTGAGGTTTTCAAATTAAAACAGACATACTTTTTGAAGCAAAACAAAAAACAAAAACACGGAAAATATGCAGACTTATAAGTTATACAAGTTTAAGGCAAATTTGGAAATACCCTTCTTACCCACTGGATGGCACTAACATTTCCAAGTAAACAAACTCTACTAGATTTGATATTGCCAAGTTAATTTTCTCCAAAAATATCTGTAGAAAACAATGTTCAAATTGGACTATCATGTTCATTACTCCAACGAGAAACTTAAAATAAGCTGCATATCACACATACATTTGCTGATAAAAGAAGTAAATCTTTTGAGTTTGAAATTTTGTATTTCCTTTAAAAATCAGATCTTCACTAGAAGTCTGACCTCCACATAGGAAGAGATTAAACCACGTAGGCTAACGTAGGTAATGTCACTTTAAAAAGTGGTATTATTTAACATACCACAGTTTTCTAGGATGCTAAGGAAAGGAAGCTTAAAGCAGCGAGTCTCTCCAGATGTGTTCTATAATGACAATTAAAGTCAGAATGGGCGGTGTGCTGGTTTGAAAGGAAGCATGCCCCCTAGAAAAGCCATGTTTTAATCAAAATCCCATTTCATAAAGGTACAATAATCCCTATCCAATATAGTATGTTTGAAACTGTAATCAGATCATCTCCTTGGATGATGTGATTTAGTCAAGAGTGGTTGTTAACTGGATTAGGTGACAACATGTCTCCATCCATTGGGGTGTTTCTCGATTGGTTTATTGGAGTCCTACAAAAGAGGAAATATTTTGGAGAATAGGAGATTCGGAAAGAGCAGAGAATGCTGCAGCACCATGAACAGAGAGTCCATGAGCCAGTGACCTTAGGAGTTGAAGAAGGAAAACGCCTCCCGGGGAGCTTCATGAAACCGAAAGCCAGGAGAGAAAGCTAGCAGATGATGCCGTGTTCGCCATGTGTCCTTCCAGCCGAGAGAGAAACTGTGACTGTGTTTGCCCTGTGCCTTCTCACTTGAGAGAGAAACCCTGAACTTCATTGGCCTTCCTGAACCAAGATATCTCTCCCTGGATGGATGCCTTTGATTGGACATTTCTATAGACTTGTCTTAATTGGGACAATTTCTCGGCCTTAGAACTGTAAACTAGCAACTTATTAAATTCCCCTTTTTAAAAGCCATTCCGTTTCTGGTATATTGCATTCCGGCAGCCAGCAAACTAGAACAGGCAGCTCCAGCACTAACGGGCTCTCTGGACAGTAGGAAGCATGTGCTGAGGTGAGGCCTGCACATGGCGGCCAGATGTTCTGCCCATGCTGACCCTTGACCCTGACTCTGCCCACTGCCCTTATCAAGTGCAATCTCACAGCAGGGAGAGGGCGACAGCGACCCTGAGAGGAAATGCCCCTGCTGCCTGGGGAACCCAGAGGAGGGCAGCGCTAAGGCCACAAGGGGAGGCCGGCAGCGGACACGGCGGTGCCACTCCATTTCAGAAACCTCTGGTGTGAGTCGTTTCTCAGATGTGAGGCTGGATTTTAATGATCTTTAGATACTTCAAACAGTACACAGATTTCGAAATTGGCCTAATTATTTCCAGCATACTTCTTTCATTCTCCATCCCGTGCCACTGTGCCTGGGAGCGGGCTGTAAAGTGCCGACCACAACAGGCTCTGGACAGCTGCCCGCGAGACGGCAGCACCTCAGGGCACGCGGCAAGCGACAGGGCAGCGGGATGGTGACAGTGAGGGCTGAGTATCGGAGAGATGCAGGCCTGCAAGCACTGCTCAGCAGGCCAAGCACTCACAAGGGAGGGCCGAAGGGAGGTGTGCTCAGAAAAAGCCTCCTGAGTTGCATCTGACCAGCTGATAAGGAAAACATAAGAAGACGGCCTTTTTCTCTGTTACTGACTTCGGGTAATAAAACCTGCCTGGGGAGCAGGTGGATGAAGGGGAAAGAGTGGCAGCCACCGTACAACGCCGCTGTTCTCACTTGCAGTTTCCCAGACTTCTAGCTGCGCATCCACGTTCCCTCATGTGCGGAGGGGAGCTGTGGGGAGGGCAGGGGCGGGAGGCCGGAGGCTCGGCCTGGCAGCCCCTCCCCAGGCCCACAGGCCAGTGCTCGGTGCTGAGTCTCCATAACTCAGGGGTGGTGACACATACCTCCCAGCTCTGCTCTTCTCCACGGAAGAGCTTGAAGGCAGCTGCTCAGTGTAAGAGGCTTAACTCAGGTAGCGTAACTCCTCTCAACTGTTTTTCCTTTTCCAAAGCTGTTTTGGCAACTCTAGGTCATCTGCACTTCTGTTTGAATCAGCTTGTCTACGTCTATGAAATAGCTGGCTGGAACTTTTATTGAGATTGTGTGAATTGAATAGGTCAATTTGGAATGAATGGACTTCTTAATAATACTGAGTCTTTTTTTTTCACCTCCCACCCCCAATACTTGGTTTTTTGATCCCTGATTTCTCTCATCAATAGTTTGTCCTTTTCGGAGTGCAGGTCTTATATGCCCAAGTGTATTTCAGATTCTTTGACACCACGGTGACTGGCTTCTTATAATTAACTTTATTTATTTTTATTTAGTCACCTTGTATCTTGCAACCTTGCAAAACTCAGAGTTCTAGGTGGTTTTCCCACATAGATAATCAATCATATTGCAGTGAATAAAAAGTTTTATTTTTCCTAACTAATCTGAATGATTTTCATTTTCTGTCTTACTATTCTGGAGAGAACTTCAGGCTCAATTTTAAGTAGAAGTGGTGAGAGGGAACATTCTTGAATGACTTCCTCATGATCTTAGGAGGAAAGCATTCAGTTTTTAACCATTAAGTATGGCATTACTCGTACATTTTTGTAAGATTTTGTCAAATGCTTTTCTGCATTAGTTGATATGAATGCATCAATTTATTTTTAGTTTAATATAGTGAACTATATTAATGGATTTTCTACCATTAAACTAACCTTGCATTCCTGGGATAGATTCCACTTGGTTATAATGTATTATCCTTTTTATATAACGTTCCATTTGATTTTTTAAAAAGAGTTCTGTACCTATATTCATGACTAAGGTTGGTCTGTCTGAAGTCTTGTTTTCCTGAAATGTTTTTTTCTAGTTTTGGTATCAGCATAATGCTGTCTCATAACTTAAATTGAGAAATATTCCTTCTGCTTCAATTTCCTGAAGAGCCTGTATAGATTTGATATTATTTCTTCCTTAAATGTTTGGTAGAATTCACCAGTGAAGTCATAAGGAACTGAGATTTTCTTTGTGGGAAGGTTTTTAAGCAGAAAATCTATTTCACTGGATAGATACAGGGCTATCCATCCAATGAAAAACTCCCGTTTCTTTCTGTGTGAGCTTTGTAGTTTGTCTTAAAGGATTTGTCCATTTCATCTAAGTTATCAAATTGTTGGCATAGAATGGCTCATAATATTCTTTTATAACATCTGTAGAAGCTATAGTAGCATCACCTGTCTCATACCTGATACTGGTCATCTGTGTCTTCTCTCTTTTATCTTAAGGTCTCTATATAGGGGTTTATAAATTTTATAGATCTTCTCAAAGATTAATCTTTGTTTCATTGTTTTTCTCTACTGCTTTCAATTTCAATACCAGATTGGTCTTTATTATTTCCCACCTTTTGGTTAGCTTGTATTTCATTTGCTCTTCTTTTCCTAGTTTCTAAAGGTGTCAGCTGAAGTCACTGATTTGAAACTTGCCTTTCTTTTAAATACTAGGTGTAAGAGCTATAAATTGCCTTCTAACTACTTATTTGCTGCAGTCCACAAATTTTGATATGCTGTGCTTTCATTTTTATCCCTTTAAAAAAACTTGCTAGTCTCCCTTTTGATTTATTCTTTGATCCAAGGTTTATTAAAAAGTATGTCATTTAGTTTCCAAAAACTTACATTTTGCTACTAATACCTAATTACTGCCACTATAGTCAGAAAACATACTTCGTAAGACTTGGAGCTTCTAAAATTTATTATATAGCCCCGCACATGCCCAATCTTGGTAAGTGTCCCGTGTGTACGTGAAAAGAATATGTTCTTCAAGTGCTCCATAAATGTTACTCAGCTTAAAGTCTGCTTGATAGTGTTGTTCAAGTCTTCTATCTCCTTGCTCACTTTTTGTCCATGTGCTCTATCAGTAACTGAGAAAGAGGTACAAGGCTCTCTGTATACAATTGTTGATTTGTCTACTTTTCATTGCAGTTCTATCAGTTTTTTGTTATACTTATTTTGAAGCTATCTTGATAGGTGTATAAGTATGTAGAATTGTTATTATTTAGTGATAAAATGACCCTCATTATCCCTGGTAATATTCTTTACTCTGAAATCTACTTTGCTTGAAAGTAATAGTCACTTCAGCTTTCTTTTGGGTAGAGTTAAAATGGTTTATGTTTTCCCAACTTTTTACATTTAACCTTTTAGATTTTAAATACATGTGGGTTTCTTATAGATAGCGTATTGCTGGGAACTGATTTTTCACCCAATCTAATGATCTCAGCCTTTTAAATTGTGATGTTCAGACTATTTACTTCCAATGCGATTGCTGATCTACTTGGGTTTAAATCCATCATCTTGCCATCTGTAAGCCACTTGTTCCATCTGCTCTTTGTTCCCTTTTTTTCCCGTTTTATTTCAAATTTAGTACATTTTATTATTCCATTTTATCTCCTCTTTTCCATCCTGAGCTCTAGCTCCATTAGCTACCTCCTGTGATATTACAACCCCTCGTGTACACTGTCAGAAACTTTACATTCTATGTCATTCCTCCCCCTCAGCCTCTGAGTGTTCTTGTGGGACATTTCATGTCTGTGTGTTATAAATCCCACAGTACACTGCTATTATATATCCATCTATTATTTTCTTTACCTCTACATCCATCCCAGTCTTTGCTTTTTCTTCAGGAACTCCAATTAAATTTTTAATACACCACTTGAAGTTCACAATCTCACAATGCTCTTTTCAAATTTTTCAATCTTTATTCTCTGTTTCAAGGTTTAGCAATTGTAGTCTTCAACTTTAATAATATTTTCTACTGCAGTGTCTAATCTGCTACTGACCAAGTATAGTTTTTATATCAGACACTGAAATTTTCTTCTTCAGAAGTTTGATTTTGTTTTCCATGTCTCTACTTGATGTGTTTAACCTTAACTCTTGAACCTACAAATACTGTTCTAAAATTCTCGTATTTATATGGAAAGGTGTTAAAATTGTTAAAATTACATAATTTTTGCTTCTGGACAAAGTAAAGCAACAGAAAATGGATTTAACCTCCTTCCTGAAACAATTAAAGTAACAAACAAAATATATGACATTGGACATCAGGAAACGGTAGACACTGATCCCCGAGAGATAAGAAACAATCACGCAAATGTTTTTCCATACAAATAAATATGAAATTGCTTTGCTAGCCTGCTTTAATTCTGTGCACAGCACATGTATTTTCCATGACACTACACCTACACCACATATGTGTACTTCTCTCCCTTCCTAAGGATTTAAGTCCCACACAACCGCAGACCTTATTTTGTTTACTGCGTCATCCCTGGCACCTGGATCATAATTGGCACATAACAGGAAATAAAATATTTGTTGAAAGAATGATTTACAGAAAGTATTATCTTTTAAATAAATGAGCAGTCTTCTATAGAATGAATATGTTCAAACTTAAACACTCTTCTATTTCTACACATTTAGATTATTTTCAGTTGTTCACAATTATAGACCATGGTTAACAAATATAAAGCCAAATCTTCATTAGCGTTCTTATCTTTAAGGATTCGAAGCATTCTGTGCAGGGCCCTCTGTGAAGCTGAGCTACTTAATTGCCATCAGTGCCATGTGGGAATGCCTCAGAGGCTGCAGTCTACAACACTCAACCTTCTTGGGGACAAGCATCCAGGGGTCACATGGAGCCCCTAGAGCAGGCCCGCCTACCTTTCAGGATGTGGATGCCAGCCAGGCCATTGAGGGCGCAGACCAGCTGCCGATGCGCCTCCTCGCACTCGGTCCCACATTTCTTCTGCAGGGACGTCAGCAGCTCTTCCATCGTCATGGTGCTGGAAGACAAGGCAGACGGCTCAATACCAGGGAGGGGCCCAGGTGCTATTTCAGAGGAAGTGCAGCTTCCACGCAGGTTGACACCCCCACCTTGCTCCCCAGTGCCTCTATCACTGGCGTTTTAGCTCAGAGGCTCCTGCTCACTTAAAGCTCTTCCCACTTCAGTCAATACTGCTGAATGGAACTAGAAAAATCATCCCAAAGGACTATGTGATCTATTGGAAACAGAGTGGGTGGTAGCCTGGGAATCCCAGCAGCACAGCTTAACTACCCTCCCTGAACCGAACTTCAGCTCAAATGCCACTTCCAAGGAAGGCTGTCAAACCCTAACTACTTAATCAAAAACTGTTTCCCTACTGCAACAGTCCATAGCATTACACGAATCTGTTGCAAAATTTATCATATTTGCTGTATACTGAAAAATCAATAACCTCATGATTTTCCTACTTCTCTATAATTAGACAAAATCTAATTCTTCTTTATATTTCTTCTAGTTCCTAAAAGGGTATCTTGATAATACTGGGTGCCAAAACAAACAGTTCTCAAGTCACTGTCTGATTCAAAAACAAGAAATTAGTTTCTGGGACATCAGAAAATTGTGGACAAAAATGCCTCAATGTTTGAGGAAGCACTGAGCACAGATATATACTTAACACAATTATAAAGAAAATATTTAATGGCAATCTAACTCTCTGACGTGGGAACCAAGAAATACAACAAAAGAGAACAAAAGCCTTTCATTTCTGGAGTGCAGCAATGAAAATGGCATATTTTTAATTTTAAAAGTAATGTTCAAAACCACGGACATAATTTTGATGATGCAATTCTCCTTCCGAGGTGGGGTTCCAACAAGAGAAACAATCTTCTTTTTTGTTATTTACCCAAACGCATGTATGCTTTGAGCCAAGTCTTCTGGCCAGCCTTGGAGTGGTTAGTTAAGAGTCGGCAGGCATCCCCAAAATAACTTGCCTTATTTAATCAATGCCTATAAAGGAATACCTCTATGCAAGGTTGTCTCCCCCACTGCCCTGATAACTTCGGTGTCATTTATTGTATTTTATATTAACCTGCAAAACAGAATAAGAAATTCTACTAACCTACAGCTCTTCTGAGGATAAATCTGCATCAGATTAGAGTCACACAAGAAAAAACAAAGTAAACAGCCAAATGAATTATGGATATGAAAGAAGGGAGAGGGAAAAAAGAGAACAAAAGTCACCTTAAAATGATCAATTTTGAGCCAGGGTAATTCCACTTGGTATCTTAACTAATGTTTTTCCTCTTCTATTAAATCTGTTAAGCAATTACACTCCAGAAATACCGTTTCTAAAAAAGCAGCTCACATTTAGACTATTTGAGAGGCATGTAAGTACAACTGCCTAGATTACTCAGAATCTCCCTACAGAAAAAGCTTAATAACCAGGTTTTATCCTCCCCGCAAAAACCCTTCAGCCAGAAACAGGCAAACGTCTGCTTCGGCTCCAGTTCACTGTGCCCTGAGCTGCCGGCCACGGGCCTGAGAGGCTGTGGGTGCTGGAGCCGGATGCCACCTGGGCCCGCGAGTGGTGCCCCTCAGACCCTGTGGACAGAGGAGGGCCGCAGTGTGCCTGCACTCCTCGGTACTCCCGGCTGCACGACGGGCCGATGCAACGAGCCAGTGCTCGCAAAGGGCCTGTCCCAGATGCCCCTGGCCACGGACCTGTGCCACGCCCTGACCAACTTCACACTGACCCGGTGAGAAAGCAGTTTCAGCCTGAAGCCTGTTCCACGATTCTCCCTTCTCGTTCTAAGAAAACTCCAATGACTCCTTTTAGACAGGGAAGAGTCTAACATTTTTAAGGGACCTAAAAGAAATGACCATGACTTCTGGAAACAACACTGAACGATGTTCCTTTAGCCGGGGAATGGAAAAGTAAAAGGAGACCTAATGTCCGTGGGGCTCCATGGACCTGCCTGCCCCCCGCCTGCCCGGCACGGTCCTGCCCCGGGGTGCACTGTGCTGCACCACAGAGGCTTTCCCCAGCAGAAGGGCTGCACCCCTGCCGTACGTGCTTCGGCCACAGAAATAAGGAAATTGTTCACAGAGATGCACCACGACCTTCCTCAAAACACCACTCATATTCTTACGAGCATGAGGGTGGCGCTGCTTTGAGAGAATGTCCAATGTTCTTTGCTAAAAGTGTTGAAAAAAACTAAATCTGACAGGGCACACTATTTATAGACAACCTTGAGAAACGTGATGGACAAAAATTGTTGACATGTGTTAACCACACTTAATTAGCCTGGAAGATATTTCTACATTACTGATCAAAATAGTTAAGTATTTAAACTGTGTAATTTCTGAAAGAACTGGTAAATTTCTACGAATTAAAAAAAATCTCCAGTAGAAGGATTCCTTAACACTACTACAATGTAGTTGTTACTAAAAAAAAAATCACAAAACCCAAAATTAAGCTGTGGCAAGTCCTGGCATACATGAAAGGGTCTGCTCTCCAGAACAGCCCGGTTTCGCAGGGGCAGACAGGCTCCCTGACCGACCCAGCCCTCTGAAGCTCGGAGGTCAAGGCCACGCCGTGGCGGCTCTGCACACCACAGGCACCATGGTGACTCTGCTCTCGCACCTGAGTTTGGGGGGAGACACGGGAACTTTGGGGGGGCCAGGAAGCTGAGTGCTTAAGTGCCAACTGTTAGTGCCCTAGGACAAGCAGCCCCGAGGAAAGGGATCATGGCACCTCTTTTGGAGGGGCAAGAACTCCCCACGGACGGCCTGCGGGTGGCAGCAGGCCTGCCGGAGCCGAAGCAGAGGGTAGAGGATGGAGCTGACAGTCCGCCTGTCCAGGCTGCTGAGCTTCAGGGCCCAGTCGGCAATCTTCCTGAGCTTGGCCACGGCGTCCTGGCAGCAGGCCTCGTGCTGGCGGTGGTAGAAGTGGCGCTCCACCGGGGAGAAGCGGAGCCGGTGCATCTCCTCCGTCTGCGGCGGGATCTGGATCTGCAGGGGAGAGAGAATTTAACTTGCCACCCAGCTTGGGCTCTCTACAGCACCCACCATGGACAAGGCCATCTACTGACCTGGTCGATCACGTCCTTCTTCGCAGAGCGCCAGAGGATCTTGGCGATGAAGCTGTAGAGTGGCTGAGGGTCCCTCCTGCAGTATGGCCGGTAGAGGAGGCGGGCCCACCAGTGTCTGACACAGAACGGCTCCACACCCAGGAAGACCACAAGCCCAAAGAGGTCTGGGAGGGAGAGAGAAAGCGCACATGAAGCAAGCACCGGCAGGCTTCCCACACGCCTCCTTCGCCATCTGAACAACTGTGCAGAAACCCCTCAGCACACAGGACTCACCGTGTGCCATGCTCCGGATCTGAGACCCAATGCCATGCCAACTTACATCCCTGAGGGTCTATTTTGCTCTAAGTTTGTGATAGGTGTTAGCATGTTATAAAGCTTATGGACCCATTACATAAAACTTGAACTTAATTCTAAAGTCTAAAATTTTCACTAACTTTTAATGAAATTGGAGTCAAAACCAGAAAACTACTTAATTCAGAATGCTTGATCCAGAAACACCAAGGAGCCATGCTGTGAAGCCAAGAGACACAAAGGTCGCTGGGCAAAAGAAAAGAAAGTGCTCTTTATCTCGGCGAGCCTGGGGCGTCTGAGCTGACAGCACCCATGCCTCTAACGCCAGATAACCAAAACCACAGGCAGTGATGCGCACACCAACACTTGAAACGCAGCCCAAACAGAGGAGAAACTAAGTAAACTAGCACAATGCCTCCTAAGAGAACAGGTTTTCTGTTGTCACCTGTAGGTCTTGCCTTGTTGGCTCTCTTCATCAGGCACGTTCAAACCCACATTCCATTCTTTCTTTACGGAGCATTGTATCCAAGGCAGTTTTCGTATGTTTATGATAAATATTTTAACATAAAGAAAACTGCTTAGGATACAATGTTACATGGAAAGAGTACAAAGGAATACTACACATACAATTTGAGCTCAGGTGTGTAAACGTGTAGAAAAGACCAATCAGCAGTTACACCCTCAAATAAAGATTATGGCTTAGGGTAATTTTCTTAATATTTTTCTGTACTTTTGAAAACTTTCACAGTGGGCATATATTCCCTTAGTAAGCAATACAAGTAAATGTAAAAAATAGATGCCATGAGCTGCCAATGGTGTTTATTCTGAAGATGACCAACAAACAACCAGGCTGAACTAGGTTCCTGGAGCTATGCAACATTTGAAGAACCCACACATTGCTGCCTAAATACAGAAGCACACAGATTTATATTTTCAGTTCAGATGAACCCAACTGTCTCTGTGCTACCTCTCCACTGGGGCTCAAAAGGCACCTCAAACTCAACCTGCACAAAATCAAACTTCCTTGCCAAGGTGCAGCCAGCCTGAGACTCCCAAATTCCTGGGTGGTGCTGCTCAGCGAGCTGTCGGGTTTGCCCCTTACCATCTAGCACAGTGGCTCCTGACCCCCCAGGTGGGAGTGGAGGCATATGGTTTTGCCCCAGGGGACATGTGGGATGTGCAGGCACTTTGGATGCCACCAACGAAGAGCTGCTGGCGACTAGTGGTGGAGGGAGCTGTGAGCTCCCCACAGCACACAGGGTGACTGTGCAACAGAACAGCTCTCTGGGCCGAGATCCCAGCAGGGCCAACAGCTGCGAAACCCTTGGTCTGGCACAAGGAGAAATTGGTCAAGCCTCCACTTCCAAATCCAGTATTGTGAGTCACTGCAGCCCAAGATTCCCAGTGCAACAGCCAGAAAAGAACAGACACACAGTAAATAAATCACAGTGTTTAAGAGTTATTATGGCAGCAAAGAGGGAACATTAACGAAAATTCCAGAAAGTTCGGAAGGTGGATAGGGAGTGAGGAAACTTGCAGAGGGGCATCTTGATCATGGTACAGTTTCACAGGCACACACAAGTCAAACTTTACAAATTTTACACTTCTTTATACAGATTTAGTTTTATTATATCTCAATAAAGCTGTTTAAAAAATTAACTCAAAGAAAATACTTTGTTGAATGGATGCAAGTGCTAACATCACCTGCCACCATCTTCCATACCTAAAATAACCTAGGCAGGGAACCAAGGAACCAGAGCTCACACTCTTTCAGCATTAAAATTATAAAAAAGAGATGTCAATTCTATTTTTCTTTATTCTGTACTGTCAGCTAACTTTTGAGCTGAAGGAGATCTTGATAACACCTAACTAAATATTTACAATTTTGAGAGTTTCCAAATCTGAAGGAAGTCCACTAATTTGGCCTTTAAATGGACCTGATATTGTTTTTTTAATGTAACTTATTAAAATTATGCCAATTTTAAATACCTACTTAAAAATATTCCTATAAGGCTTTTTTTCCCTAAAAATGATCCCCCCAAAATATATTGTTTTTCAGGTCAGAATAATAGATATTGATCTTTTTATTTTGGCAGAATAACAGTTTATCTTACTGAAAATTAACACAATATTGAAAACTTGAATTTTCAAAAAGATAAGTTTTGAGGATGAATATTTACTACAGAAATTCAAACATAACCACAATTTAATTACAGCTTTGCAGGAAATTCACTATATAAAACAACATCTAGTTGATCTTCTAGATTTAAATGTGCAGAACTTGAGAAAAGGCTCTAAAGGTGCAATGTCTGTCCTACGTGAAAGGTGAGTGGCGTGGAAGAGATCCCCGCAGCAGCACTGGGGAGGGTGTGCGTGGGGGGGACGAGAAGCCATCCAGATAAAGGCACAATGGCACATGCTTGTGCGGCAATACAGCGCTACTGGGACTTCACAACCTTCCAACTGGAAAGGCGCGGTGCCTACGAAGATGTGGAATCACGACTCACAGAGACAGACGCTGAAACTGCTTCTTTTCTTTTTCCATCTGTTTTCAACCTACCACTTGAGACCACTGAGTCCGATTCAGACTTGTGTCTACACTGTTCAGAAGGCCCACAGCTGCTCGGTTTTGGGAATGAGAACGAACACACACGACTCCACTTACAAAGACAAATGCTTGTGACTGTTAGGAACCGATTATAAAGACATGTGTCACCAATAAACCACTTAACAAGGACTTCAGGAGAGGTAAACAGGACAACGCTCCCTCGGAACACTTGGGGTTTTCAATGGTGTGCAGCACAATGTGGGAGCCACGCCTCACCTTCTAAGCCTCTCTGGACTGGCGTCCCACTCACACACCACCGGTTGATCCCACTCAACCGCTGAGCCATTTCTGCAGCCTGATGAAATGAGAGAGAGAAAACATGATAAAAAGAACCAGAGGGGCACAGTGGTCAGCCCAAGCTCACCCAGAAAAGCAGCCGAGGCCAGCGCATGCTTGTAATAGCCACTTTACCACATGCAAGCCGAGGGTCCCATTCCAGGGTGCCTCCCAGGAGGTGGGCCCTGCAGCCCCAGGGGCCCTTCGAGAGGCCGGTGGCTCGGAGTGGGTGTGGGGAGCAGTGAGGCTCCCCTGGACTGTCCCACCCTCCAGCGCGAACCATGGCTCTCAGCCCCGGCTGGCGCTCAGTGCAGGCTGCAGACAGGCCAAAGGAGACACGAACACGAGCAGGACAGACAAAACCTGAATCAGAACTCTCTCCTCTCAAACGCCATGTCCTGCTACCGTGTAGCCTTTTTGGCACCAAACTGCCGAAGTCAACTCTGGCAAAAAGCTGTCAGAGTCTGTGGGATGAGATTCCCAGTCGGCAGGAGAGGTAAGAAAGCCCAGACACAGTTCACCTGCATGTGTATCACCCACAGACTGTGTATTCGAATATGAAGGAGGTAAGAAAATGATCTGCAGGGCGATGGAATTTACAGCACAAACAAATGGAGGGGGAGAGCCAGCGTGGGCCAGGACCGCACTGTGATTCCACTCCACGAAGGCTCACCTTGACCGCAGGACACTCGACCATCTGAGCTTCGTCCAGGCAGATGCGCCACCACTCCACAGCGACCAGGGGGCTGGGGATGGCCATGTAGCGCTTCTGGTTCCGGAAGCGACGGCCGTCCTCGCTGCTGCTGTGCGGGATGCCCACGTAGTTGAGTTCTGAGCGGAGCACGTCATAGGTGACAATCACTATGTCCTGTTCCGCCAGGAAGTGGGGTTGCAAGAAGCCGTCTCTCTTCACTCCCTGATACACCTGGGGACAGCCATTAGGACACAGTTAGGGCACAGGGGTCACTGAAGGGAAATGAGACTCGCTCATCCAAGAGCTACGGAGCCCTCTGTCTGCCTAGGGCCCCCTTGGCCATGGGACAGATCCTGCCCCCCAAGCACACGGGCACGCAGAAGGATGCACGCAGACGTGTAAGTTACACCATCGCGCACATGATTAGTGTTGCGGAAATTCGAGTGCCGTGGCTGAGGAGGTGACCTTGGGGAGGAGCAATGTGGGGTGGGTCCTGCAGAACAGCGAGGGTCCCTGCAGGCAGGGAAGGGAAGAGGACTTTCGGGTGTCTCAGCTCATGGCATGCAGAGGGCACGGGGGCAGGAGGAAGTGCAGTGCCCTTTCTGCCTCGGGCACTGCGCTAAGCACTGACTCCCCCTTCCACAACAACCCTGCCAATGGCTGTCACGTCCCCATCCCTCCCACGAGAAACCAAGTGAGGAGACTCAGCCCAAAGTCTGCTTTCCCACAGAACAGAGCCCCTCAAGGCAAAGACCCTGCCTGGTGGGCTTTGGCACTCCATGTCTGCAGCCGCCTGAAAGGTAGATGCTGGGTAATCACTGAGGCGCGGGGTCCAGGGCTGGGCCCTGAGGAGCCCGGCGCAGGAAGGAGGCAGGGCCACGTGCAGCACCTCCCCGTCCCCTCCCCTGCACGACCCCCAGGCCTGGGAGGGGCTCTGCTTTCTGAGCTTCCTGCAGCACCTGGCACACAGGAGGTGCTGGGAATGGGAAGGATGAGTGAGCAGTCAGTTTTCAGAGCAGCTAGCTGAGGCCTGCACTGCGCAGGGCAGTGGGAGGAGGCCACCATCACAGCCGCCCTGGGCTGCATTTCACTCCAAGGAGGTGGATGCCCATGCCAAGGCTCCTTTATCTGGATTTTTAAGTTTCCACTCAAAGTGCTTGAACTCTTGAACTTCTGATGTCAGAAAAGCAGCAGCTTACCCTTCCGCGCCTTATTCTCACTGTCCCTGTCAAGCTCTGATTTAATGTGATTATCTCATTGCCTCATTGAGTTCAATTTTAGGCAAAGAGAGCAAGAGCGAGCAGGGAAACTACCCTGGGAAGGCAACCTCCATGACCCA
>PVIY010043155.1:0-20486 GCA_004026745.1 Myrmecophaga tridactyla
TGCTATACTATCTTCTCAAAATATTCCACAAACTCTCCTCAAATTTGTAAATACTTGTTACTGCTAAGCTAAAAATTCCAAGAGTGTAGGGAAGAATTTGTCCTATTTCCTATGGTCCCACTATCTGATACAGTGCTTAGAACAAAGTATATCTGGGATACATGATAAATGAATGAATGAATTAGTTGATACAAATAGTATTCTACCACTAAGAAAGTTTTTCAATGTGTAGCTAAAATCAGCAGGACAAAAAGTACTAAATGGCAGTATCAAGAAAAGACAAGAAATAGACTTCTAGATTCATAAGCTAAGGAAATTTCAATATTTTGAGAAGTGAAATATTTTAACAGAATTTTGTGCTATAGAACTGATTTTGGTATTTCCCCAGGGATATGCAATTTTACTGCTCAAACATGACAGCCTCTATAAACTGTCAGGGTATCAGAAAACAATACTTAGAATTTTGGAGATAGTCAGGATTTAAATTGACATATATGTTATATTATCCACTAAAAATGAGGTGATATAAACTTTCTGCAGTTTGGAAAAGAAAAAACATCTCTACACAATTAATGGTCCAGATACCATAGAATGAAGAATTTCATGATAGAATGACATACTAATATCTTCTAAAAAATAAAGATAAAATACCTTGGAGTATATTCATCAGGTAAATAGTTACTGAAATATGAAAAATATGCTAGTCTTTAATACACTCAATCCCATGAAACTGAAGGTTTTATTTCTCACTGAACATACTCATAGCAAATGAAAACCTCTGCAGGGGGTTAGTTAGGGCATGAGCTAATCAGTAAAGTCAAAGGCCCTTTAATTTAAATGAGTCAGAGAGTATGTTCATTTCACATTTCTGTCTAAATCTAAGAAGTGGTTAAGGGGAACACTGACATCTTGAACAAATAACTGTTTTTTTTATCCCTGCATGCAATAAGTGACAATTTGTTTCCATGTGCTATCCAGCAGGAATACTAGAAAAATACCCTAGACAAGAGGATCTGACTTTAAGTAAATGAGCTACTGATTTCCAACAGCACTTCTATTCCCATCCTATTGACCTATGCTTAAGTTAATGGCATATTAAACTGCAATGTAAATCTGGATTTATAAATCTATAGATACACAGAAAAGATTTATTACAGGTACAGAAAAAAATTTAAAAACTAGTTCAACTGAAGAAGTATCCAAGCCATTGTGCCCAGTGAAAGTAAGGGAAGCCTCAAAAATGAGATCCTGAGAGAGCTCAGGAATTTGTAAACTCTGTTTTTAACTATTGCCAAGGTGTCAAATGATTATTTATTAATGCATGTTTATATGAGGATCAAGTGCCAAGGAAACTCTTGTCTTTTGTTCTCTTAAGTGGATGATTGGGAAATTCTTCAAAATTAAAAAAATACTTATGTGAAAGGTTTCCTTAGTCTTTCTCTCAGTACCACTTTAGGTTCCACAGTTAACTTTCTCCTCTTCCCACACATTTCATGCAGCACTTTATTAGCTAACAAGGAGAAAGTCTATCACCAGCTTCTTTCTGAACAGATAAGTCTGTCTGTGTTCTCTCAGACTGTATAATTTCACCCTCTGGAGCGTCAGCAGCACTCCTCCTTTCATTTAAGTTTCATGGGCTCTCTTTATTGACACTAAACTTTTTGTTAAACAACAGTCAAAACACCTTAAGTTTCATAAACATATTTTTGTCTCTTTTTCAAATAAAATTTTGCAGAGAAATTTTTATTTTGCTCATTTTTAATTGCACTTCCACCAAAATAAGCTACTTTATGAATATTTAGGATTTGACTTCAATTTTTGAGTGTTAAAGAGAGTTTTTATTACATTTAGAAGATTTTCTCAGCCATTGCAGCAGAAGAATATCATTTTAATGATGCTTCTGGAGATACTTACTATACTTATGTTTCTAATTTCATGACTTATAATTGAATTATTACTGCCTGGGGTCTACTTATAATTGAGAAATGAAATTAAGGTGAGACTAATAAGAATCTTACAAATCACTAAACCAGAAATCTGGGACTTCCTTGCCTCTCATCCCCAAAGAGGTTATTTATTCTGTTACCTCATTGTGTTTTTTGCCAGAAGTTTGATTCTCTTAAACAGAGAAAAAAAAAACACTGCATGGAGAGTAATCTATAAAGAAATTAATCTTAAAGAACTGAGACCCATTCTGAACTGGGCCAACTACTTTGTTTTTCTCTGAAGCTTTGAGGAGATTTTTTTCACTTTCTAAAAATGTTTTTATTATAAATATAACATATACACAAAGAAAGAAGAAAAAACAATTTTCAAAGTACATTTTAACAGGTAGTTGCATAACAGAGTTCAGAGTTTGTGATAGGTTACCATTCCACTGTGTCAGATTTTTCCTTCTAACTGCTCCAAAACACTGGGGGCTAAAAGATATATCAATACAGAGATTCACAGTCATGCTCACTTCTTAAACCTTATTTTCCCTGTTATGACTCCTCTTCTTTTGATCCTTCTCCTAATCTATAGAGATTTGGGAGCAATTCCTGTTTTTTGTGTTGATAAAACCCACCATTGGTTCTTATTGGCCCAGCTTGAGTCACGTGCCCAAATCTGCCAATCACAGTGATCAAAGGGATGCAATGCTCTGACTGCGTGGATCACGTGAACAGTAGAATGGGGAGAAAGGAGGGTTTGGGAGGTCCCCCAAATGAAAACTAGGATGCGGACATCAAGGGAACCCAGAATTGGTGCTGAGCAGTCAGGACATTAGGTGCTCATTATGAAGGAGCAGGAAAAACTTTCTAGGGCGGGGGCAGCCTGCAGCCAGGGCAGCGATGGGGAGGGTGCTGGGAAGGTGAGGAGAGGATGGGTACAGGATGAGTAGAGGAAGGGGTCCCTCTTCCTCCCCTGCCCATGTCACGGTGCCCTGGTGCTGGCTCATCCATTTGCCCATCGGGGTAATTATAAGGGTATCTGTCTCTCCCTATTGATGATGAGAGTCAATGAGAGCGTGATCTAAAACACACTGAAGGTGCTCAATAAATGCAGACTCCCACTCTTGGGAGACACAAGGACATCTCTCCCGAGGGCCTCCCTGGAGCTAGTGGTGGAAGGGAGTAGGGAAAGTGTATTTACAGCTCATGGTCTGTTTTGGCACACCTGGGGTGTACTGAGGACCCATCCTGGGCTGGGTAGCCCAAATTCGCCCTCATAGGTGGTAGTGGGGGAACCAGCAACCCTGGATTCAGACAGGAGTGTTTCAAAAGGGTAGGGGGTGACCTCTATAGGCAATACAGCCAGAAAGGGGCAGAAGGCTCGGCCTGTGAACTTGTCCCTAGGGCACCCTCTCTTCTTTGTCAACCCAGGGATCCTTGGGCTTCTGTTGCAGGAGTAGAAGGAATTGGGGCCTCGGTCCCCCAGGGAGGGTAGATAACCTGTGAAGGCCTCAAAGTGAAGGTGTGTCATAGAATTCACTGAGCCAGGTATTAGCATGCTTGATTGCTGTACTACTTGCTACATCCCTACTCCCCACCTTCTGCAGGCATCATATGTGACTGCAGACTCGTGATTGAGAGGGGACTGAGGGACCTGATCATCACACTCTGAACATCCCCCTCTCCACCTCCTGTCTTCCCTGGGACTGGACCTCAAGCCCCAGATCTCAGCCCCTCTGGCCTCAGTTCTTCCCCCAGCCACCTCCTCAGTTGGGTCAGGTCTGAGGTGCTGTCCCTGGCAGGGTTAATGATTGCTCAGGGAGGCAGGGATCATGCCAAAGTCTGCCAGCTACCCTCCGCTGCCTGCCAGTGCCCACCCACTGTCTCGTGGCCCCATCTGAGGCACAGGTAGGGACCCCACAGCTCAGCTGGGGCAGAGGCACGGAGGGGTCTCCTAGTCAGGGAGAGG
The DNA here is from genome assembly GCA_004026745.1 of Myrmecophaga tridactyla. NCBI lineage: Eukaryota > Metazoa > Chordata > Mammalia > Pilosa > Myrmecophagidae > Myrmecophaga > Myrmecophaga tridactyla. The sequence continues at coordinate 3,901 of PVIY010043155.1, forward strand.
TAGGGTGGGGCCATGCGAGCTTTGGGTATCTTTCAACATCTGCCAACAGAGTTTGAGCAGATATTTTGAAGAGGTGTTTTTTCACTTGGAGTCAGGCTGAAAATAAGAGACCACTGGTACAGAGAGCATATAGTGCTTGCTGAATCAAAAGAATTTGGCATGAACATCTTATTTGGGAGATTGCTAAATGTGTTAAAAATGTAGTCATTTTTCTTAAGTGTAATAGTGTCTTCCACAATTGAAAAATGACTTGGAGATGCTCCCCTGCTGGGATCTCAGGCCTCCCCACTGTAATTTGACCACATATGTTCCCAATTTATGAAGAACACTGCATTTCCTTTTCAACCTATCTGCCTCCTAAAGAAAAACATCTTGTGATGATATCTATTATTGCTGATAACACACATTTAGAAATTTGTTGGCCACAACACACAGAAATATTTTACTGTGAGAAAAACTGAAATCAACTTGTCTCCAATTAGAGTTTAGGAAAAACACCCAGATATGACTTGCAGTTCTTGAATATCCAATATTTATTCTAAATAAATACTAAAACAGTAGAGATCATCCCCAGAGAACCTCTTTTGTTGCTTAGATGTGGCCTCTTCTAAGCCATATCTGCAGGTGAGCTCACAGCTTCTCCCCTATGTAGGACATAACTCCAGGGGTGTAAACTTCCCTGGAAACATGGCACATGACTCCTGGGGATGAGCCTCATCCTGGCATTGTGGGATTGAGGAAGATTTCTTGACTAAAAGAAGGACGAGAAATGAGATAAAATAAAATTTCAGTGGCTGAGAGATTTCAAACAGAGTTGAGAGGTTATCATGGAGTTTATTCTCATGTAGTAAATAGACATTCTGTTTCAGTTTTTAGTGGATTAGAGTAGCTAGAGGGAAATACCTGAAACTGTTGAGCAGTAATCCACCATCCTTGATTCTTGAAGATGACTGAATAACTGTAGGGCTTTTAAGGTGTGACCATGTGATTGTGAAAACTTGTGATTGACTCTTCCTTTTTCCAGTGTGTGGACAGAGAAGTAAGAAAAAAAGACAAAAAATAAAAATAATAGGAGGAAATGGGGATATGGGATGTTTTAGGTCCTCTTTCTCACTTTTATTTTTGTTCTTATTTTTATTGTTTTTTGAGTAATGAAAATGTTCAAAAATCTATTGTGATGATGAATGCACAGCTATATGTTAATACTGTGAAACACTGATTGCACTCTTTGGGTGATTATATAATATGTGAATATATTTCAATGAAATTGCATTAAAAATATCAAATTCCTCCTTAAAAAAACAGAAGAGAACTGCCATTGGTCAATAAATTGTAAAGGGAATAGGTAGATTGTGATAGAGAATTTTTTATGTCATGGGAGATTTAAATCACATTTGATTTGATTAATGGCATTCTATTGACAAAAATAGGCTTCATTTAGCAGCAGAGCTGTTACTTTCCTCCTCTATTTATGTGAGACCTGGTAAGTAATTATTCCTTTCAGAAAACAAAGGAATTTTACCACTGTTTTCAATATTAATAAGTTTTTATGTAAAACGACTATCCAATTGGGAGCTCTCTCATTTTTGTTGGGCTTCAGCCATTCTGTGGCTTTCCTCCATTAATGACTGTCACCAGGCTCAGCTGCCTTGACATTCACATGCCTACTTTACCCACTTGAAACTCTCTCTCAAACCCCTGCACCCCATTAAAACATGTCATCTATGTAGCTGAATCCTACAAATTGTGAAAATATCTTTCCTGTGCCGGTTTGAAGCTATCATATACCCTAGAAAAGCCGTGTCCTTTAATTCTCATTCAGTATTGCTGGGTTGGATCTTTCTGATTGTTTCCATAGAGATGTGACCCACCCAATTATGGATGATAGCTTTTGATTAAGTGGTTTCTATGGAGATGTGTCTCCACCCATTCAAGGTGGGGTTGCTTACTGAGTCCTTTAAGGGGGAACCATTTTGAAAAAAAGCTTCAGAACCAACAGTGTCCACACAGCCAGAGACCATTGAAGATACCTAAAGTAAATGCCTCCATGGAAGCCATTGAAGAAGCCTGGAGTGAATGCTAATAGTCTTCACCATGTGCCTTTCCAGCTAAGAGAGAACCCCGAACGTCATCAGCTGTCTGAACCAAGGTATCTTTCCCTGGATGTCTTAGTTTGGACATTTTTATAGACTTGAATTAATTTGATCATTTTCATGGCCCTAGATCTGTAGACTTTCAAGTTAATAAATTCCCTTTAAAAAATGCTTCATTTACAAATAATGTTACCCTATGTGGTTTATGGTTAAATTAGTTTTTTATATAGCTTCCATAAAACATCAGTCTAGGAAATATGACTTATTACAGATGCAAATGTGAACATTTTTTTACCAGTTTTTCATTCTTTTTAAATATCCATGTTAATGTGCCCTTAAAACTAAATGTAAGCATGAAGTAAATTTTCCTAACATATTTGTTAAATTTTGTCTATAATACTTACACATTTCATTTATGTTTGTATCTATCATGTTATAAATATATTTCTAAGTACATTCATTTGTCTAGGAAAAATGTTATATTTAAATGTGAATTAAAATTAAAAAATGACTTGATGCTACTACAAATGCCAAATCAGACATATCAGTCAGAAATGTCTTTCTTATTTTGTTCCTCTGTTTCTAGAGAAGAGAAAGACAATTACAAGAACCTCTAGGAAATATAAAACTTTTGTCATCCAGTACTTAGAAATTGTAATTCTTTAGATGCAGTGTTTTCCCATCTGGAATCTGACAGGTCAAAACACTTAACATTACTGGAGAATTTGAGAAACAGGAGGTTTACAAGAGCAAAAAAAAACTGCTAAAATAAATCAAAGAAGGCCTAAATAAATGGAAGGACATTCTTTGCTCATGAATTGAAAAACTGAATATTGTCAAGATGCCCATCATATCCAAATAGATTTATAGATTCAACACAATCTTAATAAAAATCCCAACAAACTTGGCAATATCGTGACCATATGTCAAGTGAAGTTTTTCAGAACTAGTGCAAATGCTGAGGTTTCAAGGAACCTCATATAGCAGGGTTCTCAACCTGTTTGTACATTACAGATGCCTGGAACTTTTAAAAATTTCAAAGCCCAGGCCACAGCCCAACCAATTAATGAACAATCCCCAGGGATGGAATGCAAGCACCAGTATTTTTTCCTCATTTAAGTACTCTGGTTTATTAGAGTAGTGGATGAGGACTATTACACTTTCATTACAAATATATTGTAAGTTCCCTCATGTTGTATTTCATCCATCCATCAACTTAAGGCTTTGATAGATAGATGAAATTCAAATAGATTCTCTTTGCTGTCAATGAGCTTAGGCCAACTGAAGTAGTAATGATGACAAAAGCTCTTCCATATTAATTACATAGTGCATTTACAGTATGTGAGTTTTCTAAAATTTTAAAGGTTAATCCTATGGCTTAAATATTTTCTATGCTCAAAACATTTAGAATGTGAGATTTCCATGTCATTTAAGATAATAACTTTCACTAAAGGCTTACCCACATATATGACATCCAATGGTTTTACTCCTATTTGAGCTTTCTCATGTTGTCTAAGGTGACAAAATAAATTGTGTTTTTCCCATTATGGATAATGCTGTAATGGTTTTTCTTTAAAGTGAAATCATTCATATTGTCCAGGATTAGAAAAATGTAGGAAGATTTACCCACATTAATGACTCTCATGGCGTTTCTTACAAGTGTAAGGTCTCTTATGTTCTCTAAAATGAAAACAATGAGCAAAGCATGAATTCTCTCATGTTGTTTAAGGTAAAAACATGTACTGAAGGCCTTCCCACATAGATGACATTCATAAGGTTACTCTTCATTGTGGATTCTCACATGTCACCTAAGTGCAGAACAATGAGTGAAGTCTTCCTCATTTTGATGATATTTTGGTTTCTCTCCAAAGTGAGTTCTCTCATTCTATCTAAGACAACTTCAAATGAAGGCTTTCTGACATCAGTAGCATTCAAACAGTTTCTATGCAGTCTGAATTCTTGCATTCCAGCACAATTGAAAGCATTCCCACATTGATGACATTCATATGGTTTCTCTCCAGTGTCTTTTCTTTTATGATGCCTAAGGACAGAACACTGTGTGAAGCTTTCCCACCTAGATGACAGTGATATGTCTTCTCTCCCATGTAATTCTCTCATGTTCTTTAAAGTTAAAAACATTTACTGAAGGCTTCCCCACATCAATTACTGTTCTAGTTTGCTAGCTGCTGGAACACAACACACAAGAGATGGATTGGCTTTTAATAAAAGGGGATTTATTTTTGTTAGTTCTTCAGAGGAAAGGCAGCTAACTTTCCACTGAGGTCCTTTCTTATGTGGGAAGGCACAGGATGGTCTCTGCTGGCCTTCTCTCCAGGCCCCTGGTTTCCAACAACTTTCCCTGGGGTAACTTCTTTCTGCATCTCCAAAGGCCTGGACTGAGCTGTGAGTGCTGAGATGAGCAATGCTGATCTGCTTGGGCTATGCTATGTTGAACTCTCTCATTGAAACACAAGATAATTAAGTCAAATGTCATTCATTGCAGCAGGCATGGCTCCTAGCTGACTGCAGATGTAAATCAGCAACAGATGAGGTTCACATACTATTGGCTCATGTCCACAGCAACAAAACTAGGTGCCTTCACTTGGCCAAGATGATAACTGAATCTAGCTATCACAATTACATTCGTATGGCTCATCTCTAGTATGAATCTTTTCATGTTATCTAAGACCAGAACAATGAGTGAAGTCTTTTCCACAAAGATGACACTGATTTGATTTCTCTCCAGTATGAATTCTCTCATGCCAACTAAAGGTAGAACAATGAGTAAAGACTTTGCCACATAGATGACATTCATATGGTTTCTCTCCAGTGTGTATTCTCTCATGTTCTCTAAGATGATAAGGTGCACTGAAGCTTTTCCCACATAGATGACACTGATATAGTTTGTCTCCAATGGGAATTCTCTCATGTTGTCTAAAGACAGAACAAGTAGTGTAAGCTTTCCTACACTGATGACATTCATAGAGTTTTTCTCCAGTGTGAATTCTCTTATAGTGTTTATGGTGAAGAGATCTACTGAAGGCCTTTCAACATCGATGATATTTATATGGTTTCTCTCCATTGTGAATTTTTCATGTCATTTAAAGGTAGAAAATGAGTTGAGGTTTTCCATCCAAATGGATGACATTCATAAGATTTCTTCTGAGTATCAATTCCATTATATTCTTTAAGATCAAAATTTTTAATAAAGGTTTCACCACTTAGATGATATTTATATGACTTACATCTAGAATGAACTTACTTATGTTGAATAAAAGATGACTGGTCACTGAGGACTTTCCCAAATGGTTTGCTGAAATAGTATTTCTTTGTCTGATTACTTAACACACATTGAGTAACTGTGGATCTGTGAGTGAAATCTTCTCACAGATTATTGCACTTAAAGGGTATCTTATGAATGTCATGAGATCTCAATGACATAGTGGTTGATGTGTCTTTCCCTATAGACACTTTGTATGGATATCATTTCTTGTTTTTGAAGGCCACTTTCACTGCCTGAATACAGCTTTTGTAGATGTCCTAATCCTTCTCTCCACAGTTCCTCTCTTTTCTCTAATTGGGAAAGTATATCAGATTTGAAGACCGGATATCCCACTGAGACCAGTTGACAGATGTTCTCCAGCATCACATCTCTGAACAGCTTTCTCTGGGGCATATCCAAAAGATCACACTCTTCCTGGTGGAAGTCTATAGCTACATCTTTGAAGGCTACTGATTCCTAAAGTCCCAGGAGTCTCTCCCTGAACACCAAAAAGATCTGTGTCACCCAATGTTACCAGTGTGTCACCCATCCCTACAGTAGTTGCAATGTCAATAATTCAGGTGGCAGCTGTCTTCCTCTGAGTTTTCACAGAAAGTAAGCAAAGCATGTTGATGCTGACTGGCCTGAGTGTGACTTCTCCGTGGCCCAACAGGCCAAGCACCAGTAATTTTTGAAGATACCAAGTGATTCTAGCATTCAGACATATTTTGGATCCACTGTTATCTAGCATTTTGGACCTGTCATTTCCTAGCTTGAGTTGGCATAGCTAGTGACAAAAGATAAAAGCAGGTTCTGTCTTTCAATATAGTTTTGAAATGACAGCCATGATATTAGTAACATTTAATGAACAAACAGAAAAGAAGAAAGAAGAGGAATATAATTTAAAAAACCACAAAAAATTAAAGAAAATACTTAATGAAGGGTCATTTAACACACAGTTACAATGTATTGTGGCAATCAATAGTTGACTCACAGTGACTGGGGAAATCCAGAGGAAGAAATGCTATCCCAGCCTTGGGCACCAAGGGAGATCAATGCTTGAGCTGAGTAATATATTTACTCCTGAGTATAAGAGCCTTCTGGGCAGAAGCTCATAAGCCCATAGAAGAGGCAGAAAGAATGTGGAGTGCAATGGAGAAATTACAGACAACTGGGTAAAACTGTATCACAGGTGCGTGAGTATGAAATGTGAAACTGAAAAAATTTAGGAGAATCAGCTGGCTCATAAAAGACTTTCTCTGATACACTGTGTGGTTTGGGTTTTATTCCTAAAATGTAGAGAAAAATCACATTAACCTAGTGAATAGGTTAAGCTTTGTATTTCAGATATATTAATCTAGAGGACATATAAGAAAGAGCTTATTCTGAGGGCAAAAAGATCTTTTAGGCTTCTGTGGTAGAAATGCAAGTAAGGAGTTAGAAATGAAAGATGGAAAAAACAGATTAATGATAAATGTATGAAGTAGAAAGAACATAATTTAGAAATTGTGTTTAGGTAGGAAAAAAATGAAGAAATTGCTTAGTGTCCATATAACATGTAATTTGAATCATGGGGGAGATGACAGCAATTTTCAGGTTTTGAGGTATGGAATAAATGACATTACATGGGACACTTTGAATCTGAAGTGATCATGTAACACATGAGCTGAGATTGCTAACAATCAACTGAAAGAAAGAAAAATCAGAGGATGATTCATTAACATTTATGTATTTAGAACACTGGTGATGAAATCGTGAATTGGTAGATTGTATAAAGTCAGAAGAACAAGTCATCAAAGATAAAATCCTGGGAAAGCCATGATATAAGAGACAAAATAAGGAATATGAGACAATGAAGGAAACTAAGATAAATCAAGAAACATCTTAAAGAAAATTGTATGTGGAAAAACAAATCAAAGTAGCTTTAGTAATAGCATGAATTAAGTCCTTGCCAGGGCTCAGAAATTTATATCAATTATCTTCATAACTAATTACAGCCGAGAATATGGGGCCTGAAGTGGGAAAGATGGCCCAGGATATCATCTCATCTTTCTTCTGATATAGTCCTAGTGAGAAAGGATTCATGATTTTGTGAAATAGCATGCTATTATTAAATACTGGAAACTGTACTCAGTTTCAATACAATCAGAAAACGTTATTTATATTCCCAGCTCAACTCCTGATATGTTGATTTTGGTCAGATTTCTTCAGGTTCTCTTGAGTGTTTATAGAATTTGGATGAAATTTTCTTTAGCATTTCATGGCTCTAATTTTTATAATTTTAAGAGAATTAATTTCCTATTTTTGATCTTTATCTGGAGTTCCTGTAACAAAAGTGGTGACCAGACATAAAACATATTGGTCTTCTAGATTGTGCATTTCAAACATTTGGGGGCTCTGAAATCTACAAACTTTTTCTTATTGTAAAAGATAAGCCTAAATACAATTTTATCACTTGAGAAAATCAGAAAGAATATGTCTTTGTGAAAAAGATAGCCAGAAATCTTGAAAAAAAACTGGAAAGGAGGGAAATATACTTAGGACTTGGAAAGGAGACCAGTGACAACTGCATCTTTCAATCCGGTCTGGGGCAAAGATCATTAACTTACACTTATCTCTCCCCTCACCTGTAATCCATTTTCAAAGGGATTTGGGAAATACAACTACACTGACTGCATTACTATTATACCCATCAAAAGAAATATCCCACTAACAAAAAGGGAGCAGTCTGCAAGAATCACAAAAGGATGATCAAATCAGATTTGCATGATTATCTAGCTTTGTGCTTGGAAAACTGACATTTTATAGAAATCTGGAGGGAAATTTCTTATTCCAAGTAAAGCAGTGCCTCAGAAAATGTTCACATTAATTTGATACAATTTTTCAATGGATTTATAGTAACACTGTTCTTTATACACGAAGTAAGAATACATTATAGGGGCTCATTTTTCTCTTAATGTCCTATCCTATCTCTAAATATGTATTTGTAATTCTGTAAATAATAAAAAATACTAATTTGCTTGTATTTTTCTTGCATAATTTCACTACTCCCTAGTATGCTTATCCTCTTATAATCAAGTTCTTCTGCTAGATATTTTATGTTCTTTTTCTTATATGTTCATATAGATTTTAAGACCTTTAAAATATCAAAGCTATTTTAAGGGTCTTATAAATGTCTGTCTGTCTGTCTCTCTCTCTCTTTGCCCAGTGCAGTGTTCTCAAACAGAAGTGATTTTCCTTCTGAAGGCCATTTCTTCATATCTTGAGAAAATTTTGGTTGTCAAAACTCAGGTTTATTATTGGCATCTGAAGAGTAGATGCCAGGGGATGCTACCAGGCATCCTACAATTCACAGGACAGTCCTATCCCACCCGCACTCCCACACCCATTTATTGTTTGTGCAAGAAATATCCAGCCCTAAATGTTAATAGTTCAGCTGTTGAGGAAAAGTGAACTAGAAAATATTAAGGTCAATAATAATCCATCTTGTCATGTGCTTCAGGACTTCATTTTGTCTTACTGCTGCATAATAATCTATCATATAAATATATACCACATTTTGTTATTCCACTCATTTGTTGATGGGCATTTGGATTGTTCCCATTTTGGGTGATTTTGAATAATGCTACTATGAACTTTGGTGTGAAGATACATCTGTGTCAGTTGTTTCAGCTCTTCTGGGTATATACCAAGTAGTTCTATTGCTGTGTCATAGGGTAATTTGATATTTAGTTTCCTAAGGACTTGCCAAGCTGTTTTCCATAGTATCTGTGCCATTATACATTTCCTGGTGTAAGTGTCCTAGTTACTCTAGTCCTCTCCAATATTTGTAGTTTCCTATTTGTTTAACAGCAGCCATTCTTATAGGTCTGAGGTGGTATCTAATTGTGGTCTTGATCTGCATTTCCCTTATAGCTAATGAAAATGAACATCTTTTCATGTGCTTTTGAGCCATCTGTATTTGCTCTTTAGAAAATTGCCTATTCATATCTTTAGTCCATTTTATAATTGAGTTGTTTGTTCATTTGTTGTTGCATTCTATAATTTTTTTATGTATACAGGAAATCAAACCTTTGTCTGATATGTGATTTCTAAATATTTTCTCCCATTGAGTTGGCTGCCTACTCACCTTTTGCAAAGTATTTTGAAGTACAGAAGCATTTGAATTTGGGGAGTTCCCATTTATCTATTTTTTTCTTTTGTTGCTTGGGCTTTGGTATAAAGATTAGGAAGCTACCTCCTATTACTAGTACTTGAAGATTTTTCCCTATATTTTCTTCTAGAAGCTCTATGGTGCTAGTTCTTATTTTTAGGTGTTTGATCCACTTTGACTTAATTTTTGTATAGGTATAAGGCAAGGGTCCTCTTTCATTCTTTTGGCTTATGATATCCAGAACTCCTGTGCTCATTTATTGGAATGGCTAGTTTGTCCCAGTTCAGTGGATTTGGGGGCCTTGTCAAAATCAGTTGAAAATAGATTTAGTGTTCTATTTCTGTGCTCTCAATTTGATTCTATTGGTCAATGTTTCTATCTTTGTGACAGTACCATGTTATTTTGACCACTTTGGCTTTATAATAAGTTTTAAAGTCAGGAAGTTTTAATCCTCCCACTTCATTCTTCTTTCCTAGGATTTTTTTTTTTTAGCTATTTGGGGTTTTTTTCCCTTCCAGATGAATTTGGTAACTAGCTTTTCCAAGTCTTCAAAGTAGGATGTTAGAGTTTTGATTGGTAGTGCATGGACTCTACATCAATTTGGATAGAGTTGACATCTTAACTATTTTTAACATTCCTATCCATGAGCAGGAAATGTCTTTCCATCTATTTAGACCTTCTTTGATTTCTTTTAGCAATGTTATGTAGTTTTCTGTGTACAACTCCTTTACATCCTTAGTTAATTAATTACTAAGCCCTCGATTCATATAGTGGTTATTTTGAATGGAATTTTTTCCTAAACTGACTCCTCAGTTAGGTCACTGCTTTTGTATAGAAACATTACTAATTTTTGCACATTAATTTTTAATCCTGCCACCTTGCTGAATTTGTTTATTAGCTCAAGTAACTTTGTTGGAGATCTCTCAAGATTTCCCATGTATAGTATCATGTCATTTGCAAATAATGAAAAATTTGCTTCCTCTTTTTCAAATTAGATGCCTTTCATTTTCTTGTCCTGTTTGATTGCTCTAGCTAGGACTTCCAGTATAATGTTGGATAGTAGTGGTGACAGAGGGTATCGTTTCCTTATTCCTGATCTTAGGAGGAAGGTTTCAAGTCTATTTCCATTGAGTACAATGCTGGCTATCGGTTTTACATATATGCCATTTATCTTACCGAGGAAATTACCTTTGATTCCTATCTCGTGAAGTTTGTTTTTTAATCAGAAAAGGATGTTGAATTTTGTTGAATGCTTTTTCAGCATCAATCAAGGCAATCTTGTGATTTTCCCTTTTTTGTGTGTTAATGTGCTGTCTTACATTAATTGGTTTTCTTGTGTTAAACTATCCTTGCATTCCTGGTATAAAAATCACTTGGTCATGATGTATAACTCTTTTAATGAGTTGTTGGATTCAGTTTTCTGGTATTTTGCTGAGAATTTTTGCAACTATGTGCATTAAGAATATTGATCTTTAGTTTTCATTTCTTACAGCATCTTTACCTCATTTTGGTATTAAAATGATATTAGTTTCATCAAATGAGTTAGGTAGTGCTCCTTTTCCCTCAATTTTTTTGAAAATCCTGAGCAGGTTTGGTGTTAGTTCTTTTTGGAATGTTTGATAAAATTCCCCTTTGAAGCCATCTGGCTCTGGGATTTTTCTGTAGGAAACTTTTTGATGACTGATTGAATCTCTTTGCTTGTGATTGGTTTGTTGAGATCTTCTATTCCTTCTTGAGTCAGTGTAGCTTGTTTGTGTGCTTCCAGGAATTTGTCCATTTCATCTAAGGTGTCTAGTTTGTTGCCATATAGTTTTTCATAGTATCACATCGCATTATATCTTTCATTTCCTCAGAGCATGTGGTAATGTGCACGTTCCCATTTATGATTTTGTTTATTTACATCCGCTCTCTTTTTTTCTTCATCAATCTTCATATTGGTCAGTCAATTGCATTGATTTTCTCAAAGAACAAACTTTTGGTTTTATTGATTTTTTCTGTTGTTTTTTTTTCCTCCCATTCATTTAACTCTGCTTTAATTTTTAACATTTCTCTTTTATTTGCTTTGGGTTTAGTTTGCTGCTCTATCTCAAGTTCCTCCAGGTGAACAGTTAAGTCTTTGGGTTTTGCTCTTTCTTCTCTTTTGATATAGGCATTTAGGGCAATAAATTTTCCTCTCAGCACAGCCTTTGCCATATCCCATATGCTCAGATATGTTGCATTCTCATTTTCATTTTTCTCCAGATAGCTACTGATTTCTCTAGCAATTTCTTCTTTGTACCCACTGCTTGTTTAAGAGTGTGTTATTTGTGAAAGTTCTCATTATTTGTTGGTTATTAAGATGCAGCTTTATTATATTGTGATCACAGAAAATTCTTTGAATTATATCAAAGTTTTTTAATTTATAAAGACCTGCCTTTCACCCAAGAATACCATCTTTCCTGGAGAATGCTCCATGAGCACAAGAGAAGAATGTTCATCCTTGTATTTGGGGGTGTAATGACCTATATAAGCCTATAAGATCTAATTCAGCTATGAAGTTGTTTAACTTCTCCATTTCCTTGTTGATCTTCTGTCTGGTTGTTTTATCTATGCAGGAGATTACTATATTGAATTCTTCTGCAATTATTGTTGAAACATCTATCAATCCTTTTAGTTTTGCCAATGTCTGTCTCATGTACTTTGGAGCTCCTTAATTGGGAGCATAAACATTTTTATTGTTATTTCTTCTTGGTGAATTGTCCCTGTTATTAATATATTGTCCTTCTTTGTCTTTTATGATGTCTTTACATTTAAAGTATATTTTTTCTGATATTATTATAGCTACTCCTTCTTTCTTTTGGTTAATACTTACTTGGAACATCTTTTTCCATTCTTTCACTTTCAATCTATTTGTACTTTTGCATTTAATATGAACATCTCATAAGCAGCATATGGCTGCATTTTATATTTTGATCCATTCTTCAGTCTGTATCTTTTAATTGCTAAGTTTAGTACACTAACATTCAAATTTAGTACTGAAGAGGCATTTCTTGAATCCACCATCTTATCTTTTTTTATTTTATTTGTCACATCTATACGTTTTTTCCCCTCTTTTGTCTTTTATCCTTTGAATTACCATTACTTATAATCTTCTATTCTGTGGCCTCCTCCAGACCTCCCTTTCCTGTCTCTTTTTATCAGCAGACAGAATTTCCTTTAGTTTTTCTTATAGGGCCAGTTTCTTGTTGAGAATTCTTTTAGGATTTGTTTGTCTCTCTCAGTTTTGAAGTTCAGTTTGGCAGGGTGCAGAATTCTTGGCTGGATGTCTTTCTCTTTCGGGATCTTAAATATATCATAACACTACATTCTTGCCTCCATAGTGCCAGTTGAGTAGTCTGAACTCAATCTTATATGGTTAAACTTGTATGTAGTTGAGAGTTTTCTCTTGTTGCTTTCAGGATTTTCTACTTCTTGTCAACATTTGGCAGACTGATTAATATGTGTCTTGAGGAAAACCTACTTGGATTTTTTCTATTTGAAGTTCACTGAGCTTCTTTGACTTGCATATTTATGTCTTTTCTAATATTTAAGAAGTTTCCCCTCATTACATCTTCAACTAATGGCTTCCTAGCCATTTACTCTTCCCTTCTACTGGGACACAAATGATTCCTACATTTGTCTGCTTCATTTTGTTCATTTCGCTGAGATCCAATTCATTTTCTTCTCTTTTTTTGCCATTTGCTGTTTTGAGTGCTCAAAATGAGTTGTCCTGCCTGTAATTCTCTTATTCTTTCTTCTGCCTCCTCAAATCTGTTGTGTGTCTCTAGCATGCTTTTTATTTGTTCTACAGCAACGTTGACCTATGTGATACATGTTGTTTTTTATTTATTCTTTCAAATTCCACTTTATGCTTTTCTAAGTTTTCTTAATCTCCTTTATGTCATTAGCCATCCCACTTATCTTATTTAGTAGAGTTCTATGAACATCTTTGATTAGTTGTTCCAATGTCTGTTTCTCCTCTCGTGTTTTAATTTGGTTGTTAGGCTGGGCTACATCTGTTCACTTCATGAAATGTTTAGTGACCTTCAGCTACATATAAATATCTTGGCTGGTTTATTTTGGAAGTTGATTCCCTTCAGCAGTCTAAAGCCTTGTATTTGTGGGATGTGTGTGAGGCAGGATGCAGGGTGCTGGGCAGGGCACAACAGTGCGGTGATGAGTTGCAGCACAGGTATTGGTGAAAGTTGGGGATGCTATGCTGGTGCCTATGAGTGTGGGTGCTCAGTGGTTGGAAGGATTTGGTTATGCTGGTACACTGATCTCAGAGTTGGGTCTGTGGTGTGCACTGGTCTAGGGTGCAAGGCCCTTTGTGTGCATGGGCAGAGCTTAGGGCAGTGGGTTGTTGTTGTGCCTGCATGGGCCTAGGGCAGATGTGGCCTGGCTGTGCAGGTCAATGCTTGCCCAGAGTTTAGGGGCATGACTGGTACCTCTGTGCATCTGCAGATCTTAGAGGACCAAATACTGATGTACAGGTGCACAGAAATCACGGGGGTGGTGGTGGTGAGTGATTGCACTACTGCATGGGCTGGGGGCGTGTATATCCTGGGTATGGAGGCTGTTGACTGCCTGCAGGGGACAGGGGCTGTGAAGTAGGGCTCAAGAGGGTAAGGGTGAGACAGCACAATTGTTGGAGAGGTGTGTTGGCCTGGGGCAAACATGCACACACTCGGGTTGGGGTGTGGGTTGGGTACATGCACGAGGGTTTAGTGGGGTGGGGGCTCTTGGTGTGTGGGCATGGTGGGCAGGTGATGGGGTTCAGGTACATGGGGTGTGGGTTGAATTGTGGGTTACAGGGCTGTTCCAGTGAAGGTAGCACATTCAGGAAATGCAGTGTGGCTTGCTTCCTAGTCTCTGTTTCCTTTTCTGTGCACTCATGAGGTCTCCAAGATTCTGCAACAGGCTGTTTGCATCAGCTGGAAATTCTTCAGCTCTCTGTTTCTCAGTTCTTCAACTTTTGCAACCAGGGACACCCTATGTGGTGCAGAAGACACTCCCAGGTCACTTACACCCTGGAATCACCATCTCATTTGCTCTCTCATCACTGCTCTAGCTGCTCCGTGGAGCAGGGTTGAACTTGATATATCCTATTCTGCCATGTTCCTGGAACTACTTTATAAAAACTTTTTTATGTTATTATGTTGTTCCAAATTCAGGATGCAATGAGTCCTGTCAAATTGGTGAGGGATGTAACCAAAAGTTTAAAGCCCCAAACTATACAGTATGCTGCTTGGTGAGTAACAGGCTATGAGAACTTAGTGAATCAATGGAAATTGAGGGGGAAATACAAATACTTGTACCCAGAACCAGTGGGGGAACAGTTATAGACAGGCCTTCTCTTCTAATTGGGCTTTAAATTATTCACTTGCTTTCCTTGGATAAGACATTCTGACCAGGGTCACTATTAGCTATGTTAGATTAGAATACAGAATCTAATCTCCCTCTTTCCTTTACCCTTCAAATTATTGTCTTTAAAGAAATTTTTAAAGCATCTGAAGTTGGAGTTATTTCCTGAGAATTGGACTGCCTTGTTGGGTATTTATCATCTAGCTTAGGTACTGGTCCTTGTACTCAGGTGTAGTGAGTTCAATTTAATTTTTTTTTTTGCCATCTGGACTGCTATTTCAGTTGTCAATAGAACTTGATAAAGTCTTTCCTAGGCTTTTTGGAGTCTGGACTCTTCATGATTTAATGAAGACCACTGGTAGGTTGATGGTGATGAACAGAGAGCTGAAGAATTTCCAGCTGATGCAAACAGCCTGTTGCAGAATCTTGGAGACCTCATGAGTGCACATAACAGGTGGGTTCTGAGTGAGCAAACTATGATGCCTTAAGGAAGAGGCCTTGTGAATCTAAGGAAAGGAGATTTTTAGTTTTCCCAAGAAAAGGCAAGCCAAAATGAGATGGCAAATGAGATGGTGATTCCAGGGTGTAAGTGACCTGGGAGTGTCTTCTGCACCACATAGGGTGTCCCTGGTTGCAAAAGTTGAAGAACTGAGAAACAGAGAGCTGAAGAATTTCCAGCTGATGCAAACAGCCTGTTGCAGAATCTTGGAGACCTCATGAGTGCACATAAGAGGTGGGTTCTGAGTGAGCAAACTATGATGCCTTAAGGAAGAGGCCTTGTGAATCTAAGGAAAGGAGATTTTTAGTTTTCCCAAGAAAAGGCAAGCCAAAAAAGCCTTTTATAGGGGAGGTTTCTAACTCTTATCTAGGGGCAGTTCTAATTCTTAGCAGAGCTATGGGCAAACACTTAGTTTATGATAACTTGGTTGCTAAGACCAGTTTAGAAAGATGCTTCTTTAAGGTTTGATTTATTCTTTCCTCTCTCCCTGAAGGTAGCAGATGCCAGGATGTGTTAAAATGCCATGCAATATCTAAGTTTTGCATGATATCCTGCTGCACATAGGAAGTAAAGTGGTTACTGTGGTCAGAATTGATGTATTCTATCAACCCATAATGGGAAACAATTTATTCAAGAATAATTTTGGAAATTCCTGATGCTGTACCCAAGGCTAGAGGATATGCCTCCACCCATGCTGTTAGATGGTCTATAAGAACTAGAATATGTTTACTGGAGGCATTTCTGTATAATCCACTTGAATGCTTTGAAATGGTCTGAGGCCTGGTTACCTTTTTCCTTGCACATGTTTGCTTAGAAACTTTTATTGATCTTTTGGCAAACTATGCATCATTTACATTTTGTTTAGCTACAATGTAGAAGCCTACACACCCAAAATGTTTAAGAACCAGATCACACATGGCCTGTGCTTCCCAGTGACTTCCTTGATGAAAGGATACTAATATTTTCCTCATTATTTGTTTAACATCTGTGCTGGTTTGAAAGGAAGTATGCCCCCTAAGAAAAGTCATGTTTTAATATAAATCCCATTTCATAAAGGTAGAATAATCTCTACTTAATGCTGTATGTTTGAACTAATGAGATCATCTCCCTGGTTGATGTGATTTAGTTAAGAAGGGTTGTTAAACTGGATTAGGGGATGATATGTCTCCACCCATTTGAGTGGGTCTTGATAAGTTT